>JAWDGP010006429.1:860000-890000 GCA_033675545.1 Elysia crispata
AGGAGGGAGGGAGGGAGGGAGAGAGAGAGAAGACGGTCCGGACTCTTAAAATATTATTAGTTAAAGTGGTCCTCAATCCTGTGACTGCAATACAACGGAAATCAATATATTAATGTATTTACCTAACTTGTAAACCTTTAGCCTAACTTTTTAATCCGCCATAAGATATGAAATTTCAAGACACATGGAGTCTTTATCTAGATCTGTTATAGTACTGTATGCGAGCTTAATAAATTTTGGGTTAGGCCTTTTTTTCTACAAAAAAGTTGCACTTTTTTTGATTAAATGGGTGAGGAATCCCCAAAATAATGACGAAGTCAGCATGCAGAGAGACAAGGTGAATGAAACCGTCTCCAGATGCCGGATATTTCTGCTCCTCCATATAATCCTTTAACATAACAGCCAAGATGTAATGTAATCATAATTTTTGATACTCATTAGCATAATAAATGACTTGTGATATAGATAAAATCCCGTATAAACTAAAAGATAAACTCGTTTAGCATGAAAGCGCCCAGCAAATTTCCGCTAGGAGAATTTCCGAACAATCCGCCGAAAAACCCGTTGTTATTGGTATTGTACGAGGGGGCGTAACTCTGGGATCTTCTGGTGTAGTAGGCGTCCAGCAGGGAGTTCGATTGTGAATCATAGTAACCTGGGGAACGTAGGAAGGACAAGAGTGGGAGCGGGGGGAATTGGGAGGAAACGGTTAATAACATGATCAAAGTAAAGTACAAGCTAGTAACAGATCTTCGTTTCGCGTGCCCTTTAGAAAATATTTAATACATATGAAGACCTCTCAGTCACGTTTGTCCGAAAGTATGCATCTAATTATGAAATTAGCTTTTTATTTAGTTTATAAGCCTGCTTAATATTCATTTTTTTACATCTTTTTTTTTTCAACTGGAATATGTCCCGTTCAGCGTACGAAAAATTATATTTAAAAACAAAAAATATTGTAAATTGTGGGTGCGAAAAGGGGAGGGGGAAAAGAGTCATTTCACTCCTTTTCCATCCTTCATGTTATGGAATAAGAAATATACATCGTCGAGCACAGGGTGACTACTGCGCTCGTATTTATTCTTAATAAGAAAAAAAATCCAACAACAAACAAATCAGCCATCAAGATCCCATTCCACAAACGAAACAAAATCAAACCAACAACAATACAAAATAAAATAAAACAACAAAACAACAACAACAACAACAACAACAGCAACAACAACAACGACAACAAAAACAAAAAGCAATAACCAAAAACAAACATACTATATGGCTGTACACCAAAAGCTGGCGGCGGGTTGTATGTCTGACCACCGCCCACCCGTGCACTTCCTCCCGCCCCTCCCTCCTGCTCAAACTCCTGTTCAGGGACGGACCCCGAGCTGAGGTTGTTGGGGTTCCCAGCAGAGGCTGCAGCAGACGGCATCGGCTGGTTGATGTCATAGGTAGCTGGCAGTGCCGCAGGGCTGTCCACCATGTTGTAGCTGTTGAAATTGGGCGGAGGGTTTAGATCGACGCCACTTCCTGTTCCTGCGCTGCTACCCCAGGGATCGCCGCCTGGTGGAAATTGTGGCGGAAGAGGAGGTGATGGGTTCACGTAATTATTCTGCTGCGGGGGCGGAGGTGGAGGCATAAATCCGGGCGGTGGTGCGAATGGATCCATATTTGGATCCAAAGTCCTGCCTGTTGGAAAATATTCAGCGAATTTGTAATGATTAAAATAGTTCTTAGTTCAATAAGTGTGTAGTTGCTATCATTCATAGAATTGGCATTTATTTTGCGATCTTTATGTCCCCAATAAGAGCGGTAAAGCTAGCAAAGGTTTTTTTTTTAAATTCATCATCCTTTTAATCATACAAATCAAGATTATTTCTTAATGAAGTATTTGATTAGTGGACCAATACAAAGTCTCCTATAACTTTAAAGATAATTGAAATTACAATGCTTTATTCACAGTTGGTCAAATTTTAAAAATGACACTAATGGAACTATTTCATTCTATCGTTTAAATATGTAAAACGGTTGCAAGAAGATTTTAGACTATCACATCACCTTGGCAGGGAAGACAACTCGTCTAACTTAAAAAAAAAAATCAGAACATAACTAGAGTTTTTGCCCTTGGTAAGTAGGTTTAGCTAGTTGGGATTTCTTGTCTGTTAATAGCAGCAGTACATGCCAATCACACACACACATTTCAAAAATATTGGCGATTCGTTAATAGCTTAAATCTTAACTTTGAAGTTTGAATAAAAAACTCAGTGATTACAGGTCTAGAGACAAAATCCGACATTCTAAAATAATAAAAAACGTTCTTTTCCGTTTTTGACAACTTCCGACCAGTGAAGCACTAATTTGTATAAAATTCCTTATGCCTCTATGAATTCATATTCTATGAGTACTTTAACTTTGAAATTAATACATTCTCTAACTGGGAAAATCATTTCGTAATTATTTTTTCTTTGAAAACATTTGAATCATAAAAGGGAACCAAAACATTTAATCAAAAATAATTTATATATATATTGGAATCATAAAGATAGTTTTTGTATTACAAAAATTGTTACATCGTGAACGTATTTAGCCGATATATGATCATGCGTATAAACAATAACATTTTTTAAGATTTAAAAAAAAATGTGTTTGTGTAGGTATATATATATATAGCCTATATATATATATATATATATATATATATATATATATATATATATATATTATCTAAAACCTTTATCCAATTGAAATTTTACCATCATTTGAACAAAAGCCCTGTAGAGGGAGGCACTTAAAAAATTGAACCTTGTTCTTCAAAAAATAGTCATTTTTGATCGGTTGTCGAAAGAGTTCAGTCAGCAGATGGAATTTCGGAGAAATACACGACTATAGGAATTACTGAATTCAAACTGAAATCCAAATAGTGAGGTCAAGCAAAATGTTTTTGTTCGGAAGCTGGGAATCGCAAACTAATGACTCAATAAATCTTATGTCTGTCTGTCTGTCTCTGAGATCTGAGAAGAGGAAATACGGCCAAAAGCGGTCGTAAAAGCTTATAATTATTTGATACCAGGTGTAACGGACAGTAGCTTTCTCCATAAGTTCAAATGTTCACAATCGTTTATCCCTCTTCCCATTCAAACGGGCAAGGGAAGAAGAGGGTCCTAGCTCCAAGTTGCAAGTAAAAGATGTTTAAAAACATCCCCTTTTATGCGTCATATTTACAGAACTGACTTATGACCAGGAACATGTAAAGACGGAGAGATGTACAATCATAAACCGTGATCTACGTCATCCGTCAAGGATTGTTTAATGGCGCTGGCCCGAACAAGACAGGCCTACTGTCGACATGGGAAATAAACATCTCAAGACTCACTGACATCATACTCGTAATGGGACTCATCGGTTCCTGTGATTCCTGATTGTGTAAATGACATCTACCTTTGATCGAACAGATCCAGAGGGACCTAAAATATTGTCACCCGGAAATTAACTTCGCATGTAATTGGATCGATAAGTTCAACTTTGTACACACACTCTCTCTCTCTCTCTCTCTCTCTCTCTCTCTCTCTCTCTCTCTCTCTCTCTCTCTCTCTCTCTCTCTCTCTCTCTCTCTCTCTGTCTCTCTCTCTTCTATATCTAAGCTTCGTAGGCTTCACTGCAAATTAATTAGTTTAATGAGCACAAATTTACATAAACATTATCTTTTCTTTGAGCTGATATATATTGGTAAAAAAGGGTCAGATTTAGATATTCTTCTTTCCTTGACAAATGATACTTGTAAAAAACATTAGAGTTCCCTTTTCATTTGCACATTTTTAGCGTTATCAACACAGTGAAGTTTAAGCGAAAGTTTATAATTCCTTTTATCAATCGCAGTTAGACAGAGAAAAAGAATGGTAATCGCATTATCAAATGTATTTTTCAAGCAACATTATGAAATAAATGGATATGCAGATAAATAATTGCTAAGAGAAAAATGTAAGAAGCTAAGATTAGAAATTAATCACGAAAAAGTAAAAGATAAATAGACAGATAAATAGTAAACTGATGAAATGAGTGAGTCTTAGGGGGAAATATGTAAACATAATTATAGCTAATAGATAAAAAATAGATAAAAAGAAATCTAGATAAACTGGCATTTCGATGATGGATAGGGCTGTAGGCGGACAGATTGGTGAATCGATGTGATTCAATCAGAACGGCAGATGAAAAATGAGATATTAAATCAGATTAAGGAATATACGGATAATCAGATGACTTGATAGTCCTAATGACGACTGCATGAGTAAAGATATATTTGTAAATAAAAATCGATAAAATATAGATTTATACAGAAATATACAGGTTGGAACTTAGATAGATACATAAAGGCAAACAAAACAGCTTTAGTCAAGAAATAGATAAATAGATTTATAAAAATGTTGGTGAGAAAGATGTATAACTAAAAGCAAAAAATATAATTTATATTAATAGAAATAGAGAGAGAAATTTACAGGAAAAAATATGGATATAGAGACAGATAAATAGATATCTAAATCGGTAAACAGATAAACGGATTTGCTCGGATTCATTAACATGTGAGCATTAAAGCTTAAATATAGAATTTGAAGGCAACGGTTGATTCATGCATACACTTTACACACATATTTTTTATTTAACATTAGTCTCTTTTAGTAATTAAAAAAATAAGCAAGACCTATAATATGCTCTCAAACATTTATAGTGTCGCTGTTAAACTAGGTAAATTTATCGACACCTTTAATTTTTTTGTTTCATACCCCCCCCCCCTCCCATCCCCCCAAAAAAAAAGAAAAAAAAATGTATATATATATAGATAGATAGATAGTTAGATGCTAGCATACATACATACATACATAATGATGCATCCATCACTATGTCATAATTATGTGAAAAGCATTAACATGTGGTTTACGTAAACCTGCACTACAAAAATAAAAAAAAAAATAAAAAAAACCCCCAAAACTAGAATATCTTAGAAGGCTCAACAACACATTTCGTTGCGTAAGCATAGACACTATTTCCAGGCAGCGCTGGGGTTTTTTGCTCGTGAAGGCAAAACGTTCTGTTCTTTACCAAACTCATTATGCATTCATGCACTGAAGCCAATTGGGTAAATGCCTTGTGATGAATAAGACAAGCAAATCCCAGGCAATTATTCACTGTGAGATAGAGTGCCGGAACAAACAACAGCCACAACATAAATTCGAAATCTCACAGTTTCTTACCTTCTTCTCCCTTCAACTTAATCTCTATTCAGTCTCTAAATCTTTAGCTCACTCTCTCTCTCTCTCTCTTTTCTCTCTCTCTCTTTCTTTCCAGCTCTCTCTCCCCTCTCCTTATCTGATGTCTATTCACAGTGCTCCTATCCTCTCAATCAGAATCAGAGAGACTTAGCGATTAAGGTGAAAAAGGCTGCATTGTTTTCAACAAGAGTGGATTAAAAGTAATTAATGTAAACAGTAGTAGAATCCACCACACCCACTTGGATTATTTCAAATATAATTGCTTTATTGAGTTATTATACTTTGAGCATTAATAAGTTACAGTTATAAGTTTTTATTTGATGCATGTTCGATTTATCATCACAAGTATTTCGAGGCATTTTTTGTTTATTTCCCATTTTGTTTCAGAACTTAACATGTTTGCATTGCAAAATCATAATGAGAAAGCAAAAGGAAAATAGACAAAGCCTTTTTTTAAAAAAAAAAGCCTTGAATAGCAAGTAACTCTTCAGATCATTAGGTATAAATATATAAAGATGTATCTATAGAAGACAATTAGTGTCTCAAAGTAATCCCTCGTTGTCCTGAAACTCCAAGTAAAGAGTTTTCTTAAAAAAAAAAAAAAATAATTAGGCTACAGAAAGTTGGAAGCAAACTTTTGACCTCTAGACCCCGCCCTACTCACTGATTGGCTGAACCGACCCGGTCTAACTGTTGTCAGTGTAATTTCACAGCAAAATATTTACTTTATTTTCTGGCTGATGCGTTGCGGATCCCTTGTTTTCAATAATAACCTGAATAATCTCTCTCTCTCTCTCTCTCTCTCTCTCTCTCTCTCTCTCTCTCTCTCTCTCTCTTTCTCTCTCACTCACTCTCACTCTCTCTCTTTCTCTCTCTCTCCTCCCTCTCTCTCTCTCCTTTCTCTCTCTTTCTCTCTCTCTTCTCTCTCTCTTTCCAAGGCCCTCTTACCATAAAATTTATTCTTTCTTGATGTTTTCAAAACGTTTCTAAAAAGAAGCAATATTTATTTATTTCAACCAATTGCAAGCACATCCCCGAAACGGTCGAAATTTTAGTATAAAATATTGTTGTAGGAAAAAATTATCAAAAAATTAGTTAAGGCTTGACTTCTTGTTTTGAGAAAAAAAAATATTTATTCTGAAAACTCCTACTATCCAAATGGACAAAATTAAAAAACAAAGTTGGGTCCCAAAAATTTAAGTTCAATTGCTTCGTCTCTACAAAAAGTAAAAACCAAGATCTTAATTGGTAACACAGTTTCCTTAGCTGAACATAATGTATTTTATCATTAAGGTCAGGCTTGACAAATAGTCGGTCATTTACCCAAAAAAAAGGGTTCGTAAGAAATAAGTGATATTCATTCAATCAGTCGAGGAAAATAAACAAAATGGCAACAACAACAACAACAACAACAACAGCATTCACAGCAACATGAAAATAAAATTAGATAGTAGTTATATTCCTGTTACATCCACAAACACCACCATAACTACTACCACTACTACTACTACTACTACTACTACTACTACTACTACTACTACTACTACTACTACTACTACTACTACTACTACTACTACTACTATTACTACTGCTGCTGCTTCTGCTACTACCACGACTAGTTCTACTCCCAGTACTATTACTGTTACTGAGATTTAATTAATAACTTTTAAATATTTTCCTGCTTCCTACTGCATGGAACTGAAAAAAAAAAACGATAAGAAGATGAACAGTTTACTGGTAATAGTTGTCTATCGAAAAACAACTATGAAAATTACAAATTAAAAACAAAACAAAACAAAACCGAAGAAATCTCAATAAAAAATAAAATAAAAATATACCCACCACGAGCAAAAAAAAAAAAAAAACAGCGAATCCCAATAACAACAGCAACCACAAGATCAAGAATATTGATGATAAAAATAATAAAATAATGATAATTATAATGATACTACTACTACTACTACTACTACTACTACTACTACTACTACTACTACTACTACTACTACTACTACTACTACTACTACTACTACTACTACTACTACTACTACTACTACTACTACTACTACTACTACTACTACTACTACTACTACTACTACTACTACTAATAATAATAATAATAATAAAGACGAACAAAAAATAAAAATAAAAAACGAAACAACAAAAGTGCTGAGTAAATTGGCATAAGAATATGATAAAACCCGAATTTATATTTAGATTTTTTGAACATTCATTATCATACATACATACAAATACACACACACACACACACACACATATATATATATATATATATATATATATATATATATATATATATATATAAATGCCCATCTATGAATTTCCTCAAGGCCTGCACCTTTGAAAATTGTTTGCTGAAATTAATAGTTTAAAAGGTCCTCAGAGATTCGGAAAATACAGAATGAGCTGTTGCCCATATTTCATCATTGGTAAATTTTAAAATGTTACCTATCATATCGTTTAAATATTGAAAATAAAGCCAAAAGCGTATCAAGAACAGCTGGCCAGACGAGTGCTCTAAATTATCAATTAATTATTTTATATCACATGGGTGATCAATATAATACACGATATAGTTACAGTTCATGGGCATTCTATCAAATTAGTAGCATAATGTGTTAAAATGCATCCCCATTTATCTATTGATTGTGGCTAAAATTATTATTTATGGGGAGATTGGATCATTTTTTTGATACGTTTGAAATAATAAAACGTTGTTCGATATTATTTTTCAGTCTTGTCAAGGTGAATATTAATTTTAAAAGCATAATCATTTTTAAGGGTATCATATTAGAGCAATTACTTTACCCTGTGGAGCCGCAAGTAAAAATCCTATACATGGTGATAGAAATAAAAACACCGAAGTCGGAATGGCCATGGTGGTTGACGAGAAAACCCAGTTCTGACTCTACATCTACTGCTTCGGAACCTAATACTGATAGGCGGCTCTAGGCTAGTCTTCATAAACGTCCGCTGGTCAGAGACATCATGGACAGGTGATGGCCGCTCGATTTACAGTCAAAAAGAATCCGACAGGGGTGATGAAAACCCCACGTCCGCTACGGAGACACAGACGAGCTTCGGGATTTCTGTATGTAGATGTGCAGAATACATGAAACGTTTACTGACAAGAATTGCAGGAGCGGTAAAAGGAAAGAAGAGGCGAAAAAGGGGTGTGTCTGTGTGTGTGTGTGTGGGGGGGGAGAGAGGTGAACAGAGAGAGAATAGAGCTAATCGTGAAGTTCTTGCCGGGAAGTCCTGATACCCACCTCAGTCAATCACAGGCTGGTGACCATCCTTCAATCGTATGTCCGGACTCCACACGTTAAGTGGTGTAAGTTCTGTCAGCGCCAAGAAGGTGGACAGTAGTGATGATCTTGGTCAGTCCTTCCTGTGACATCCATTTGTACGGTAAGGTCAACAGCTTAGGTGCGTTCTTTCCTGCTCTCTGATGGTTGCATTAGCTTGACATTTTTACTATCTCTAATCCCTTATTATTATGACGTGAAACATGACCGCACGGCATATCTATTAGGCCGTTCTCATTTGCTTTACATTTTTATTTCTAGGTAAAAAGATGAAAATAAGAGGGCAAATGCATAGGTCAATAGGTAGGATAAATCTATACTGAAGGTAATAAGAAAGAGATGAGATAGACAGAAGCAAGAAAATCAAGGGAAAAAAACAAAAAAAAGAGAGACAAAGAATGAGAATTTAATTTAGTTTAAATTCATTTACAAGCGGTGAAAAGAGTCGAGAGAGAGAAAGAGAGAGAGAGAGAGAGAGAGAGAGAGAGAGAGAGAGAGAGAGAGAGAGAGAGAGAGAGAGAGAGATAAATAGATAGATAGGTGGATTATCTAGAGACATAGAGGCAGAAAGAGTGAGAGAGATAGATCGATAGATAGATAGATAGATAGATAGATAGATAGATAGATAGATAGACAGATAGATAGACAGTTAGGTAGATAGATAGATAGATAGAGAGCGAGTCAAATAGATAGATAGGTGGATTATGTAGAGACATAGAGGGAGAAAGACTGAGATAGATAGATAGATAGATAGAGAGAGAGACAGACAGATAGACAGACAGACAGACAGACAGACAGACAGACAGACAGACAAACGGAGTGAGACTTCAATTAAGTTTAAAATGAACTGAATTTCATTTTCAAATGGTGAAAAAAATACGAGACAGAGAGGCCCAGAGAGAGAGAGAGAGAGAGAGAGAGAGAGAGAGAGAGAGAGAGAGAGAGAGAGAGAGAGAGAGAGAGAGAGAGAGAGAGAGAGAGAGAGAGAGAGAGAGAGAGAGAGAGAGAGAGAAAGAGAGTTTAATTTAGTTTCATTTTAACTGAATTTTATTTTTAAATGGTTAAAAATTACGCGCATTAGCTTTTTCTTTTGGTCGAATATAAAAGACAAATAGAATAATTTCCAGTTATTCAAAAACATTCACGGAACATATAAAGTTAGAATTATGATCTTATGGAGCTGTAAAAACATTGTTTATCAAGGAAAATAATTTATTTATTATTTCAAGTTTGTTATGAGTTGAAATAAAAATTAATTGATGAATTCAGAGTTTTTGGTTATAAAAGAGAGGAAGGTAAAGAAAGTGAGATAGAGACAATTAAATACATGCAAAAAGGAAAGAAAAAGAAAAAGAAAACCAAACAAACAAGTAAACAAAAAACTTGGACAAATTAATGAGACCAACCGAGACAGCTCCAGATAAACTGAGATATACAGAGACAGATAGATAAAAATGGAAACAGAAGATTAAGATAGAGAAGAGGGAAAATGAAACAAAAGAAGCGACGACATACAGCCACACAAACAAACCTTATCTCATAGATCCTCCTTCCATCTTATTAAAAACAACCCCTTTACTCTCCCTCCCTCCCTCTCTCAAATTCCCCTATAACCTTTCCGACTTCGCCATATAAGGAGAATAAGAACAGCTGATGTAGTCTACATTTGACAAGCCCAGTGCAAAGTAAATGGTGATTCCGGACTAAACAAAATTGTTTAAAAAATTACAAAGAAACTAATGGAAAAGTAAAGGACATCGACGGAATTGTAAAAATACAGCGTTAAATAAACAAGAATAGTAGGTTCGAAGAAAGCTAAAAACATATATGGGAATAAGGAGCAATCACATTACTTTTACCCTCCTACCTCCACCACATACAATGCTATCGCTCAATCATGTCTTCCACACCCCACTTTATATTCTCCCATTCTATTTTCACTCTCCACGTTTAGCCCTGCCTATCTGTGAGAACATCTTACTTAGGTATCTAACATGCTACCAGTTTTTTCTTCTCTTTGAACGTTAAAAAAAATGCGCAGAGGTGAATGAGGAATAATAATCATAAGGCGACAAGTGCATGGGAGAGGTGGTAAGTTGTCAAGATGAACAGATCACATGTTTTATTATTCAGTGAGGGAGGGATGGAGAAACAGAGAGGTGGAGAGAGAGAGTGTGTGTAAGAGAGACATAAAGGAAGAGACAGACAGAAAAAGACACAAAGTAAGAAGTAAATAAAGATAGGTTTTCAAACAGAGAGAGAGAGAGAGAGAGAGAGAGAGAGAGAGAGAGAGAGAGAGAGAGAGAGAGAGAGAGAGAGAGAGAGAGAGAGAGAGAGAGAGAGAGAAGGGTGTCAGAATGTGACAACCAGACAGGTAGACAAACGAATAGGATTAAGAAGCCCATTACTAATAACAACTACTATGAAACAAGTTAGGCCATTTGTTAAACCATGGCTAAGCATTAAAAATGCGCAAAGCATATACTCATAGAGTTCATTTCTGAGGTGGTAAGGGCTAAATGGGACCATGTGTTATTTCCTTTTCAGTATGGAGCTCCTTTAATTGAATATTACTTTACAGTTCTGATTATTTAAACTTAGACGGGTACTATAATACCTGTATGGTTAACAACGCATTTAGTGTACCAGAACTAAGTAGGCTTGATACATTGATTAAGATGTAAAAGTTTAAGATATTTTAGAACGACTTTAAAATCTACATCATGGACAATCGATCTACTGTTCAGTTTAAAAAGTAAAGTCCAGATCAAATCAGGGTATGAAAAGAAAAAAAGAAAATCGAAAAAAAAAGAAGAAAAATAAAAGAAATAGAAACAGGCGTTATCAGAAAAAAAATCTTGATTTTTATGGGAGGATTAAGCCTTGAGAGTTTGTAGAGATCAAAGTTTGATAATAGTTTTGTGATATGAACATGGAAAACATTTTTCTTTTTGCTCCCTTCCCAGATAATACAGCATGGAGAACTTGAGTGTATCGCTATATCAATAAAAGCCTAAAATTTCATTTGGTTTAAGTGCTTACTATTTCATTTATTTCTCTTTTATCCTAAAAATTCTTGTCTTTGATCTTTCCTTTTTCTAAAGTAATTATCATTGCTGTTTTTCACGTTCACAGCACTACAGTGATGCACTGTGCATAATTCTTGACGTTTTTGTTTGTATTTCTATTATAGTGAGACTGTCGTATGCGATAGCAGCAAATTGCTCAATTACCATAATTTTGTATTTATATATTTTAAATTTGGATCAAAGTCTCGCTTCTACCACCATCGCATAACAATACTGCTCTCGTAATGATGACATGTATATTTTTGAAGTTTCTAGAAATCTCATAAATATTAAGCCAATATTAGGATACAGTTAATACCATGTTTAAGTTCGCAGTGAATTCGAAACATCTATCAACATTGACAAGAGATCGATCGTACTCGCAAACATCTCCCGCCCGTGTGTGCAGATCGCTGTGCACGAGCCCTACAGTGAGGCTGTACAGAATTACAGCTTTTTGTATGACAATCAAACTTGATGAGTATTGACTTTTCTTTAAAGTTTATTTAAAACTTCACAGCGGTTACACAGCTTGTTAGCTTTTATTCACCGTGACTTATTCCTAACTGTTTTATTTCTATTTATAAAGGGGTGAAAAAGAAAGACCACAATTAATAAAACAACTGGGCATCATATGATTCAAGCGATTAATCAAGTTGATTGATTGGACCTTATTAAAAAAGAAGTTTATTCCGAAGTTCACTAAGCTTAAGCATTCCCCACTTTTTTTCCTCGCTGAAAGTTTGGCTAGCGTACCGCGTCACAGGTTGACATATTTTTATCCTAGCATTTTGCATTCAAGAGTGTTCTGTTTATAACTTAAATGTCTGTCTCCTCTCTCCCCCCTCGCCACTCGTGCTTTTGTATCGTAGACTTCTGGTCAGCGGATTTCGATATGAGGAAACACCTAGGTTTATGAGATTAACGTTATCAAATAATTTATATCTGACATAATTTTTACTTTTTTTGAAATGCACATTTCAAAAGCGGTAGCAAATGCTTCGAAAATGAGTCGTTCATTAAAAAGATGACCTATTTTAAAATGCATAACGTTTTTTTTTCTTTCTTCCAGGTGCTTGATTTACAGTAAACACATATCTCATATTAATTTTCTCTGCTATAGAAGACCAGCCTGTATTGACAATTCTTGAACCTGTAAATATTTTTAGATGAATTCTATCATATTCTTTTTATCTAAAAAAAAATTCGTATTAACTAGGCCTACTGTGCAATTTTATTGTTTATATATTATATAGATACTCCGATTTTGCATCGGAGCATCTCTCTCACATCACAAAAAGACCTGGAAACAATAAGAAAGATTGCAGAAAGAAGACAAGAATGGACTACCCTCACCGCGGACATAAAGAAGGCTGCCGAAGCTGCGAGGTCGGACGACACTCCTAGCGGAAGGCCTTAATAATAATAATAATAATAATAATAATAATAATAATAATAATAATAATAATAATAATAATAATAATAATAATAATATATATATAGATAGATATAGATATTAAAAACTCCAGTTATATTAAAACTATGTCCATCTCATATGGGATCCCGCGGTCAGTGTTGTGGTTATCGAGACCACGTTGAACACTAACACAAATGTGCCGAGTTATTTTAATATGACGCGAAAAATATTTTCTTCTTTTGTTTCAGGTTTGAGCTTATTCAAACTTGGACGTGATATTTTATCGTTTTTATTTAGAATGTAGTCAAATTAAATTCGCTATATCTCTGGTATAAATGTAAGAAAACAATATTTACCCCGAACTACACAAATCCCAGTCTTTACCCGCACACACTTGAGTCCTCTCTTTTGACCCTAAGCCGTCAAGTGATCAAGCAGTTTTTTAATACTCCATGATGATTTCTACTTGAATTAGAATAATCATAATATCAAAGAAAGAGAAAGTGTGAATGAGTGAGTGAGTGAGTGAGTGACACAGAGAGAGAGAGAGAGAGAGAGAGAGAGAGAGAGAGAGAGAGAGAGAGAGAGAGAGAGAGAGAGAGGAGAGAGAGGGGAGAGAGAGAAAAAGGGATGGACACCCCATGATTATAACTTTCAGCATTTAGCTTATGAAATAGATCCATAAAAAGAAAGGAAAGAGTAGAGACACAGAGAGGCCGAGAGAAAATAAGTACATACAAAAAGACAGGTTCAATTGTTAGGGGTAAAATTGAGAAAGACAAAAGCATCTTTCTACGACAAAAGCACAGAATATCAATCAAAATTGCAAAACATGATTGTGTCATAATATTTATTATCATAATATTATTATCACATGCAGAAATGATTTCGTTAAGGTATTGACTTTTTTTTATTCATTCTTTATTCAATTCCTTTTTCTTCACTTAATGACTGCTGTGGAAGAATTATATCTTAATGGGTTTTATACACAGTAGGTTTATTTAGCTCCCTTCTCCTTCTCCCGGTGGGAATCATACTATCAAGGCTAGAGAGATAAAAAAAAACTCAAGCCATTTTTAGATCCCTTCTAACATGCATTATCCTTTTTGTACAAACAACAAAATTTCTCATTAGCAGTTACTCCTCGCGGGAATTTGTAGACCAACAAATAAGCATTAAAAAGGATCTTTTGTTGGTATGATGAGAAAAATAAATAATTGGTTGCTTTATTATTAAAGCTCTCCTAAATTATTATGTATGGATTGAGACCTGTGTTAATTTAGTTTAGTCACCGGTTCTTTCTTTTCGTGTCAAGGGCTGCGTACTACTTCAGAGTAACCTTGCAGCCAAACAAGGCAATTGTGGAAGAAGTGGTGAAATTAGGACTTTCACAAAAAGCTGGAAAAAAAAACCGAGTACAAACGTTTTTAACACAGGTGGGGTCACCCAAAAGTTCCAGGAACTCAGCTGTTTCAAGGGTTGTACTTTATAGATTGAAATATCTTTGATGGGAAAATATCTGACATTCCTGAAAATCTAGTCTCGCATAGTGCAAAAACAGAATGACATGCCTACAAGAGTCTGCTGGAGTTGGCCACTAGCAAGATCTTACAGGGAGAGGTGTGAAAAAGTGTCAAGATCTAAGATCACACGTGTCAAATGTACTTCTAACCAGTCAAAGGCATGAGTAACATGGGGCGAATATACTGAAGGACACACCCCCAGTCTTAAATAGGACCGTCAGAAGAGACACGTTATTTCAACGTTACGCGAAACAGTTGGGTTAGGGACATACCGATTGTCTTGCCCAGGTCTCCCAGATGTCACACTCTCGTAACTTGGCTGACAATGGTCTGGAGAAAATGAATGAGAAACATGAGGTAAATAAACAGCATGAGAGAACCTGTACTATCTCTAACAGTGATAAACCTACCACTCCACACATCCCTCAGACAAAGCGGTTGGGAGAAATCATGACCACTTTTTGAAAACAAATTTTCACATTTCAGTGAATAAGTGTGACTGAACACTCAGTTTTAAATTTTTTTTTCCAGCTTGAAAATGTTTAAACGAATGAATTTTCTTCAAAAGAAAGAAAAAAAGTAAGAACTACTAAAAATAAAACAAAACAGAAATTCGCAAACCAAAGCAAGCAAACAAGAAGAAAATAATCAAACAAATAATAATAAAAAACTCCCATAAAAATGGAAAATAAAAAAAGGAAAAAAATTCTATCTGCTCTATATGTCCTTTTGTCAAATTTTAAATTTATCAAATTGAACTTATAATAATAATAATGATGCTTTCATACAAGAAAACAAAAAACAATTTTTTTCCTAATTTCATTAGGCTTACTTCTTGAAAAAAAGTAATATTTAAACTGTGTATATGAATTGTAAATATAAGAGAATGTACACAAGGTATCCATATACTATTATGACTGTATTGTAACAGTAGGGTACAGCAGTATAAAAATCTTTGACAAGAGAGCAAAACTCAAAGGAATAGAAAATAGAATCCTCGGATTCTATCTGCTTCTGAACATGTAACCAAAATTAAATGAATGGATAGCACGATTCGCCTGATTTTCTTTTTTAAATATCTTCAGAATGTAAACCAGATCATTATTTGAGACTTTTATATTGAATTGCACACATCTTGATTTCGAAATTTCTAGGTAGGAATTTTTCAAGCAGCAACGTTATTTAAAGATCATCCAACCCTATAATTAAGCGATGCCTTGTTGAATCTATGGCCACTCTGCAAAACTAACAATATGTCACATATTGTGTAAAACCTTACTTTAAAGACAACAATTTGGATCATGTAGAGAACTGTATATAGAAATTCATTTTGGTATGATGCCACTTGGACGATCACATTAAACGAGTTACATTTTACAGTGCTGAAAGTCTTTGGAAACAGAAATATAAAAGGGGTAAAGGAAAAAAGTAACAAGAAAGACAGGAAAAGGAGAAAGGATGGGGCAGAGAGAGTCGGAAAGAGGAAAAGTTGGGAGGAGAAAGGGAAGGTACTGGCGCCTTGAGCAAAAAAATGAAAAACCGCAAAAAAGATAAATAATAAAGGACAAAAGTATACATTGAGTTATCATGACAAAAAGACTCAAGGGAAAGAGAAACGAGAGAGTAATATGGATAATAAATTTGTCAACAGAGCAAGACATTTTGAGAAAATGAGAAAAGAAAGATAATCCAGGAGGCAACAAAAAAGGGAGATTTATAATTAGAGAAGGAGTATGCTTATGTGCTTAACAGAGAGAGAGAGAGAGAGAGAGAGAGAGAGAGAGAGAGAGAGAGAGAGAGAGAGAGAGAGAGAGAGAGAGAGAGAGAGAGAGAGAGAGAGAGAGAGAGAGAGAGAGAGAGATGAACAAGGTGAAAATTGCTTATGGCAGCTAAATAAGAATTGCATAAAGTGAACATTCCATTAACGTTGTCACAACTGAGACAAAGAGGTCAACTACGTATTTCCACAAACGCGTTTCTTGCAAAACTGGTCATCAGCTCCTTCCCCCTCTCCCCACACCCCCCCCACACACACAACACATTTTCTCCCTTAAAACTCCTCTAAGGTAAGTAAAAAAGTAAAAACCAAACAAAACTGGTCAGTCCAGGAACAATCTGAAAACGTACATTAATTATGTCCAAACTAATTAGTTTACACTGAGACAGTGGCACTGATGGCCAAGCACAACGCAATAAACTGACAAGTCTTAATAAGCCCTGTCTGCTAGAGTCCGGTATTTTGTGCAGTTGCTTCTTAATAAATGTACAGTCTTTGCAATAGTTAAGGTAACTCCATAGCTTGCTCATCCCTCTACACATTATACTTGGAAAAATTCTGGCAAATTGATCCTTGCCCAGTTGGTTTACTAAATCTTACGTGGTTTTTGCATTTTTCATTAATTAAATTATACTTAACGACCCATGTAGAGAATGTCAGACAGGGACATGGAATAGCTTACATTCCGCTATCTTGTCTATTTACCTTGCTGTCTCTCATCTCAAGCGGTAGTTGTATTTTCTCGAGGCACAAACCTTCCTGACCAGCGCACTGCTTTTGCTGTTTTAACCACCATTTACTTATATTCTAAAGTTTCAAAATTACCAGTGATTGAAATGGATATCAAAAATTGTGCCTTGCTTGTTTTGGCGATTTGTGCGTCATCATTAGTCTTTACATCTGGCCAAGGTCAGTAGCTTTGTTGCGTTTGTTCTCTTTATGCATGTAGACCGTTCAATTTTTCAAATTGCGCCCAGAAATAAAGTCGAGACTGAAAAAGAATATCGCCCAACATGAACTAATTTTTTCCACCAATATAAGTATCATTATTGTAACATCATCATCATCATCATCATCATCATTATTATTATTATTATTATTATTATTATTATTATTATTATTATTATTATTATTATTATTATTATTATTATTATTATTATTATTATTATTATTATTATTATTATTATTATTATTATTATTATTATTATTATTATTATTATTATTATTATTATCATTATCATTATCATTATTATCATTACTATTATTATTATTATTATTATTATTATTATTATTATTATTATTATTATTATTATTATTATTATTATTATTATCATTCTCATCATCATCATCATCATCATCATCATCATTATTATTTAAATTTTTTGATAATATTCTTAGTGTTATTCGATCTACATCTAAATTCTTTTTTTAATTTCGCGTTCAATTCAGGTTCAGGAATTTGTTCTTTTTTTAACGGATAAATCAATGTATCTAAAGCCAAGATGTATTTAAATAAATTATTCTAATCAGGATATCAGCGGTGAAAAACATTAGGCAACAAATCGTGCTGAATATTAAATATAAAAAAAAAATTCATATCATGTTTGTAACTTTCAACTTTCTATCGTATACTTGCGATTTTTTATTAACATACAAGAGAGGACAACTTTTTCTGTCTATTTTATAACTCTAACTACGCTTCCCAATCGCTCCCACCTACTGCTAAGCTATCGTCATATGATGATTATATGCGTCGGAATAGCTTTTACTAGAGTCGTTTTCTTTCTCTCTATCATGTCTTGATATTTTTCTGATTTACTTTTCCGCCACCGTGGCCTGTTTCAATTCTAATGATAAACATCAAGCCCTAACTTGCTATACTCTGGAAATTCATAATAAGGAACTCTTTTTAGGAGTGGCTACTGAATTATTTTCTTCTTAATACAATTTCTAGAAAACGCCTCCATTAATGCTTGAAATTCAAAAGCAAGAAAAAGTAAAGTAGCCGCATGCGTAATTAAATTCATTGTATGCCCAACATCTTATTCACCAGCTTAACTAAGCGATGATTCAGACAAGTTATTGCTTATGATACCTTTCTAATTTTCACCCATCCTTTTTATCACACCAAGCCCCGGTAGTCTGTGACCTGGCCTCCAAACAGTGTGTCAACGGTTTCTGTGAACCCCAGGCCGATCAGCAATTGGGTTGTACCTGTTTCGGCGGCTTTATCAAAGATCCAGCAAATCCTCTGGTTTGCCACCGTGAGTACAGATCTTAGGAACTAAGGTTATAAACGAAAACCATCAAAACCGCGGAACCAAAGTTTTTTTGGTTATATCATAACCGCCTACATTGAATTCGATTAACAGGCAGTAATATCTATTTTTATCATGACGGCATTTAATATTACTAAAAAACATTTCCTCCTGGTCTTATTAATTACGATTGTAACCAGTATAATCTAATCGAATGACGTATTTTTCTCGCCATCAGAACATTTTGTTTGTGCTTTTCAAAAGATAATTCAGAAGTTGTTTATCTGTGCAGATTTGATTCTCGCGCAGTTTAAAAGAGTAATGGCGCAGAATCTATTTGATCAGAAATGTCATCTATCACTACTCTCCCTTGCGTTGGTAAATTTGGTGTGTTGGCCCTTGGCTTTGTTTGAAATTATAATTATATTTTTGAATGCTCACAAGTAAAAAGGCGAAAGATGTTACATGATGTTTTGCAACGATCAGCCATCTTTGATTGATTTCAACGAAAAAAATATCACTTCGAGTGTTAGTTTGACTTTGTTTCTAACTTGTCATTGTTATACTTCATAGAATTAAAATTGTCTTTTTTTCAATTATGCGTACCAAAGTTGCGAAATTTTATCTATTTCTATAAATTATAATTACTCTTTGTGAATGATTACAAATTATAAAAATATGGACAAATTTTAAACATTAATCGTCCAAATCAAAATGAATAATCCGCTTGGTGCCCTTTACAAAATGTTCGTGAAAAAAAATGGACAAATGATTTAAATATGAAGGAAAGTAAACATAAAAGAAAATAATCGTTTGGATTCTAATAAAAGGTTTAAAAAACGAAACAAAAACAAGTATGAACGAGCCTTACTCATACGAACAATAAATCTGTTACAAATGAAAAGAAAAACAATAGAATTGTTGTTTTAATTAAACGAAATAACATGAAATTTAAAAAAAAAAATTTCGTAAAAAAATATTCAAAACGCTTAGAAAATGAAGCCCATGAAAATGCACAGATAAAATAAACTGCTTCTATTTCAATCGTAGTAGCAATCCCACACCCACACACACACACACACACACAAGTAATACTTAATGCTGTACGCCTTTCATTGCAAACTTTTACCGAAAAGATCAAGATACTAGATGGAAATTGCGCCTATGACCACTCCAAGATCATAAAGAATCGAATCACATCGGCAATGCCCATTTTTTCTTGAGCTAAAAAATATCCTCTTTATGTAATACTACAAGAGGAGCTTACTGATTCAAGACAGGCGGTAAAGAAGCGTAAAACCGGTTGGTGACAAGGATCTTAGCTTGTGAATGTGACAGAAGATTTATCACAGACACGCCGGTCGCGCTACTTGCTTATAATATCGTCTGTGTTCAGAAAACATGTCTAGAAAGGAAAATAACAAGAGGTAGACATCCCTAGAACAAGATGGTCAACATACATGATTTCACATACGGCGATTCGGAGAAAACATGTGTGATTACAGCGATGATTTGATTCGTGACGGTTTCGCAATGAGCTGGAAAACATAGCATGTCGGAAAATAACATCTAACAAGATTGATCTGTACGAGCTTGGCGGATATTTAAATGGTGATTTTCCTTTTGTGAATAATAGTCAGAGAAATAAATAAAGAATTAAAGAGATGGGCTCCTCTCAGAAATACGACAAAAGAAGATTTGTGCCCCTTGTAAGGGGTAATAAATATAGCTAAAATATTATGACACTTTTGAGACGTGGCAAGTTTTTCATTTAAATAACAGCATGTACCAGAATTTAAGAAGGTAAAGTATAGAAAGAAAATACAATAGATCGCGAAAGAGACCGAAAGAGAGAGAGAGAGAGAGAGAGAGAGAGAGAGAGAGAGAGAGAGAGAGAGAGAGAGAGAGAGAGAGGGAGGGAGGGAGAAGGGGAGAGAGAGAGAGAGAGAGAGAGAGAGAGAGAGAGAGAGAGAGAGAGAGAGAGAGAGAGAGAGAGAGAGAGAGAGAGAGAGAGAGAGAGAGAGAGAGAGAGAAATATAGAGAGAGAGAGAGAGAGAGAGAGAGAGAGAGAGAGAGAGAGAGAGAGAGAGAGAGAGAGAGAGAGAGAGAGAGAGAGAGAGAGAGAGAGGTTTAAAACATTAACATGCATAATATAAATTAACAACATTTTTTCCCTGAAAAAAGCAACGTAACTGCAAACTTGATGAGACCGAATACGTCAATATTGTTTCTAATATAAATGAACACAAGAAAAAAAATGGTCTTTTTTACTTTTCATTCATTTAAAAACAAACCACAGAGTGCTTGAATTCATCCCATATTTCAGCTTAGAAGGTATTGCCATAATAGAAAATGTGACTTTGCGATATCAGTAAGGTTTGTGAATAATAATAATAATATTAATAATAATAATAATAATAATAATAATAATAATAATAATAATAATAATAATAATAATAATAATAATAATAATAATAATAATAATAATGATATAAATTATATAATAATAATCATAATAATAATAATAGTAATAATAATAATAATAATAATAATAATAATAATAATAATAATAATAATAATAATAATAATAATAATAATAATAATAATAATAATAATAATAATAATAATAATAATAATAATAATAATAATAATAATAATAATAATAATAATGAGTAGTTACTTTACCAAATATCTACACATGAAAGATGTAGTGATAGTATGATTATACCATCGGATCGCAATATGGCTGAAGCTATCACCAGACACTCATCATCTTCCTTTAGCAGACAACCCATTATGCGGCAATTGAATTTATGAAGAAAGATCACCGGCACTAAAGCATTAGGAGGAAAAAAGTCATAAATACGCAAAATATTTAAAGTCTTTTTTACTTTCTCTGGTTTGGAGCACGAGAATCTAGCTAAATGATCAAAATTTATATATGATAAATTCACCCTTTGCATCCAACTGTGCCGATGAATTTTACATATTTCATTAGACCACGACGTGAAAAAAAAAAAAGAAAGTTAATTGTACACCTTTTCCAAAATCCTACTTTCTTGTTCTATGTATCTTTACCATAAGCACCAAAAAAGAAAAATTAATAAATGAGAGAATTCCTCTGCACCTAAAGTTGTAGGAATTTTGTTGGTGTGAAAATCTTAATTGTTATAATGTTCCTTGAAAGGTTTACAATTTTAAATCTCTTTCAGCTCTTTGAAAGATCTAAAAATTAATTCTGCAACTGTAATCGACACTGATTACTAGGTGCTAACTTAAATAAAAACGAATAAAATATTACTTCTGATTTTGCCTCGTCACATTCCAGCCATACCACCATGTAACTTGATGCCTGGTACGCCAGATCAGCAATGTCTGAACGGCTGGTGCCAGATGTGGCACAACGGAAACTTCGGCTGTCTGTGCAAACAAGGCTTTCAGTTGAGTGCCACCAACCCGAACATCTGCGAAAGTGAGTGCCTGATTATCTACCGTATATTGCAAAATTTGGTTGGCGAAGCCGTGTTTTTTCCGCTAAATATGGTAGTGATCTTATAATAATCATACCTAGAAAAAGTGTGTTGTCACTCATATCTAAGGATGTTCGGATACTTGAACTTACAGGTCTGGTCTGCCCCGACTGTTTTAAGAAATTTATCTGAGAGTGCAATATTTTCCTCCAATTTTCAAACCTTTCTTTATATTCAGGACAAATGAAAGAATATAAAATGATGACTGTTTAATAAGAAACAGTTGATAGTTATGGTTCGTAAGATGAAAAGTTACATGCACCCCGCAGTATAAGAGAGGTTTTGTGATTTCCAGTCTCACTCTGAAGTTTAAATGCCAATCAAGAATTTGAAGACATGGGAGTCTTTCTTCGGTGGATACCTTTAAGTCTTCATAATTGTAAAGGATTCTTTCCCTCTTGGTAGGAAGGGGCTAAAGAAATTATTTTGTGCTGGATCACTTTACAGCAATTATTCATCGACCTTGAATATTGATTTTGTCGACAATCTTTTTGTTTTCTTCTAATTATCATCAACTTTCTTTTTAGATTTCTTAATGACCAAACTGCCTTTTTATAACAACTGATTCGGCACATATTTCAGTTAATGTCTTTATCTATGCAACGGCTTTTACCAATCAGTTACGGAAATTTTCCTCGGGATTCTTTACATCCATTCTGTTTTTCTCTTTCTTCTCAGATATCGACGAATGCACTCAGGGCCAAAGCAGCTGCCCTCCTACAGCGTGCATCGACCTGCCTGGAGATTACAAGTGCTCGTCATGCTATGCTGGGTACACGCTCACAGCGTCCGGTAAATGTCAATGTAAGTACGTCAGGAGCGAGTGGCATACCTCATCTTATAATAAAGAATTCAACCTTGAGAGACCTAATGTTGCTATATCATCATCGCTTAGCCAAAGACCCGTTAAACTTTTGTGAAATTTTCGAAATGTACAACATAAAGGTAATAAAATGTTTTCAAATGAGTTTATGACTAAATGCTATGATTTACCAAGACTTCCAATGATGTACACTTAACAATAAAAAACAAGTGTATATGCAAGCACCTGTGGCAATGAAAATTCCATTTGGGTAGCAAAAAAAGAAAGATAGGCGAAAGAATTGTTGGCCGCAGTAAGGTAGTCACTATACTTTGAATAAAATCATTGCGCTGTATTTCAAAAGTATATTACTAATGTCACAAGGTGACAATTTTTTTTTTCCTGAAAGATATCTGCCCTTCAGCGGCTTTAAGAACAATTTTATTGTACTCTACGAGGTTAAATACTTACACACATCGAAATACATCAATAATATTATGAACACAGTCGTTGATATTGGATGTCTTCTGAACATAAGCCTTTTCATCTGTCCTTATCAAAGGTATACACGCAATTTTAAGCCGCTGTAACTAATATGTCTTCCTTCTCTACCAGCTGTGCATGGAGGCAGTGGTGCCCAACAGGGCTGGCGTCAATCTAACCCGTGGCTCCTGGCATTACTGTGGGACTCGATGCTCTTCTAGACACTGCTCTGAATAACCCAAAGATGGCTCTCAAAGTATACGGCATTAAATGTATATATAGGGCCCATGAGATCAGTGCAGCGATTGTTTTTATCCTTGATCTTGTTACAGGGCCATAAGACTTGAATGTGATCAAGTTTGTTATGATCACCTCACATTCCATTGTCTCTTTCTTTTCAGGAAATATGAAGAGTAAAACAACCTGCAACAAAGTATTATGTGTTCTTCTTTCCATTCGTTTTCTGCTCATATTATCACCTTGCATGCTAAGATCTAGACTTTGAGTGAATTTGGCAAAATTTGGACTGCATCATGCTTCATCCTTTAAAAGAGCATGGCATAGCTAGGTTCTGTCCACATGTTTTGATCTCAACGTTAAAGCATCAATGTTTTTAGCGGAGAAATGTTTGAGAGCAGATTGATTTTTTGATAACATCCACCTACAACACTTAGATATTTGGAATATTTTAACTACCAAATTCAACACAATGGGAAAGGGCAGGACTTGAACGATTAAAAAAAACAAAACAACCAACAACATGATGCACTTATGCCTTGGATTTTTACACTTTGCCGAACGGTGTCGAAGTTTATTTGAAAAAGCTATAGGCGCTTCAAAAATCAACTAGTAATTTGAGCTTATTCATCTCCTTCCTGAAGATACCATGCGTGGCAGAAGTAAAGATTACAAGAAGAGAAGGATGGCAATGACCAGGTGTTTCTGCTGAATACGGCTAAATCCATTATATTTTACTTCGGCAATTATCTGGTTTCTAGAATCATGCAATGATATGAAATTTCATAGGTACCTCTTTGAAAGGGCTAGTGAGTGACAGAACCTGCCTTATATAGGTTGATGACAGTGAAACAAAAGTGGTTCGTCCATTAAAGACATCTACTAAGTTTCTTGCATAGGGTGTCTGCCGACCACAGGGAGTCAAAAGTTGACTTTCTTAATAATATGACGACCTCACAATGGTGATTCATATTACCTCAGTAATTTAGTTTTTAACATAGAGATCACATCAAATTTTATCTCTCCACAGACATTCTTATGTATAAGAAATAAGACTTAATGAAATGTTTGTTACATGTGAAAGAAAAAAATAATAATTTTCACCTTCCCTCTCCCAAAAAATCCCCCAAATAACAAACAAACAAAAAAAAAAACATAAAAAAAACAAAACAAAACAAAAAATAAATAAAAGAAAAAGAAAAAATATACGAAAAAAGAACGGAAAACATCAACTATGTGATTTTAGGGAATATTGGGCTGAAACGTGTAAAAGTCATACTTTGAAAATTTTCAAATTATTTGAAGTGTTAATTAAAAAAGTGAATAAAGTTTCATGGAATGAAATAGACCATATATTCCATAACTACAACTATCCATTATCCGAATACTCACAGTCCATATAAATAATTAACACACAGTAGCATCTTTCACTCTCTCAGTCTATTTCTTCATCTCACTCTTTTGCCCTCTCTCTTTCTTTCTCACACAAAATTCCCTTCTTTTTCTTTCTCTGCTTATCTGCTTGTCTCTTTCTCTTTCTTCCGGTCTTTATTTATTTCCATATTCCCTCCCTGTTCGTTTCTTTCTCTCCCAGCTCTGTCATTGCCATTCATTATTAATTAAGTTTTTAATCTTCTACTAACACACCTCTCGGTGAAACAAAAACTTACATTTTAGCAATTCAATTTTATGATTACATCCACCCATCTTCATCAGTTTATCGGTATTCATACATAATGCTTAAAATATTATAATGATTGAGCTGAAATGAATGAATTAAAAAAAACAACTAGTCCCTGACCATCATTATCCTAGTTATAAATATATGAAGAAAAAATGAATATGCAAACTATATCTAATTGCATAGTGAAAAATTGCTTCAGAAATTTAGCTCTCTAAAACAGGATCCCTATGTCTACGACGGGAATTCGTTATAACAAAGTTTTGAGATCTACCAGCGTGAGACACACTGTTCACCCACACCATGGATGGACCCCATGCGTTACACACAGCATAGATATGATGATAATATTGACTTTAAGAGAGTACATACCAGGCCTTCCTCACTTACTATATCTTGTAAAATACAAAAAAAGGCTGAGGACACCTGTCACCTAGAAACCCGTGTCGACAGGTGAAGTGTACAGTCATGGTTCCTGACCAGTCCTGTCAGTAACAGGAGCTTATTTGTTTGTTTGTTGTTGGATATAGCCCGTCCACAACACAGTGCTCTCACGCTTTTTTTTTTTTTTTTTTTTTTTTTGCAATTCAAACATAAATCGTCGAAAGTCAGGGCGGAATTAAATTATTTGAACTGATATGCCGATGGTATGCGGCTCGAATCCGCGAACATAACAGTTCTATTCTCGTTCAGCTCTTCTACATCGCGAACATAACAGTTCTATTCTCGTTCAGCTCTTCTACATCGCGAACATAACAGTTCTATTCTCGTTCAGCTCTTCTACATCGCGAACATAACAGTTCTATTCTCGTTCAGCTCTTCTACATCGCGAACATAACAGTTCTATTCTCGTTCAGCTCTTCTACATCGCGAACATAACAGTTCTATTCTCGTTCAGCTCTTCTACATCGCGAACATAACAGTTCTATTCTCGTTCAGCTCTTCTACATCGCGAACATAACAGTTCTATTCTCGTTCAGCTCTTCTACATCGCGAACATAACAGTTCTATTCTCGTTCAGCTCTTCTACATCGCGAAGAGAACAGTTCTATTCTCGTTCAGCTCTTCTACATCGCGAACATAACAGTTCTATTCTCGTTCAGCTCTTCTACATCGCGAACATAACAGTTCTATTCTCGTTCAGTTTCTCATAACAGTTCTATTCTCGTTCAGCTCTTCTACATCGCGAACATAACAGTTCTATTCTCGTTCAGCTCTTCTACATCGCGAACATAACAGTTCTATTCTCGTTCAGCTCTTCTACATCGCGAACATAACAGTTCTATTCTCGTTCAGCTCTTCTACATCGCGAACATAACAGTTCTATTCTCGTTCAGCTCTTCTACATCGATTACTAACGAGTTGCATACGAGGAACGGTACAATAGAATGCAAAGTTTAATGAAATGATTCAAAGTGCAAATGTTTTGAAGATCCATGAAAAGATGACTTCAAATTCCGCTCTAATGTACATTTAAAATGGGAATTCTTTTCTGCTCTCAAACAAACAAAAAACTTTCGGGGGGATTTTAGTCTTTCACAGTACAAACAAATATTATTATAAGTATTTGAAAAGGACTTGGTTGTGCAGTTATACACAGCGCGTGGCATAATATCCGCTAACACATTATTTATGGGTTCGAGACCAGCAGTTGAGTATAGGGCTCTGCCTTTCAGTTCCGCTTTGCCTGTCAAGGCACCTAAGTTTAAAGTTTTAAGTTCAGAGGCCATGTTGTAAGCAGGCCATCAAACACTGACAAGGAAACATGCTTTTGGTACAGAAGAAGTTTATTAGGTTTTCAAAGAGACTTGAAGAATTAACTTCGCGATTTTTAAAAGAATCTATTGCGTGTGTATTCTTTATGTGCTCAAAATGAATGCAGGCCTTTCACCAACATTTTTTGTATTATCGATCCGCTACGCATTAGATCAGATTAAACAAAAATGTATGCTCATCGTGAAACGTGGAATAACACACAAAAAAAGTAATAGAATACTTCTACAAGGACATTTTGCAGGCAGAATTTTGTCTCCGTATCAGATTATTCGTGAAACTTAGGAAATGTGTAGTTTTTTAAATAACTTCAAGGAAAACATATGAGATAAAAAAAAATGCAATTATTCATATTGCTATGTCTTGCAGCATCAATAGCATTAAAAATACCCGTCTTAGCATTGTAAAGTATAAATTTATTACAAATTATTCATGGAAATCGTCATTTCAAAGAGCCACTGTCTATAAACAGCTTTTCCACATTGTTCAAAGTTTTTTTTTTTTTTTTTTATAAAAATCACACCAAGGAATGCCGACCATTGCAGAGTGTAAGGACCAGCTGAATGCGCTAAAAACTGAAGACATACAGGCAACCCCCCCCCCCAAAAAAAAAAAAACAAAAACAAAAAAAAAAATAAAATAAACCAAAACAAAACACAGAATCATATTTTCTTTTTATAAACTGAAAAAAATTGTCTCGCTTCTAACGTTATCTCAATCCTTAATGCTAATAAATGTAATATAAGCATGTCCTCGCTGAAGATTTTTTTCGAAACTACAACTTGCCGCTGATGTTGTCTTTACAATAACAATAAATCTGCCGCAAGTTTGGCAAGCAATGTACTTCACCTCTATATAAGTCTAATCTCTCTATTTCTGTAACCTCTGTACGCCGTTCACTCGAAGGGTCATGGTGGACGATCCCCTCAAAAATTGCTTGACCAGGAAAAGTCATAAGTCTCACTAGGTAATGTTTATTTTCTATTGGTGTTTCGTCCCTGTCAAAGTTGACTGTATATCCCAGTAGAAGCTTTACACTTATCACTTTCCTGAGACTATATTCAAAACATTTGGCCCTGTCTGATCTAGATTTAACCTCTTGAAGCAAAACATTGGAGACTTGTTGAGCTATTGGTGCTGACACATCGATGGGCGTCTCATCCCATCTTCTACAGAGACATTCATTGTCTGGAATGTAAGCCTCACCGCATGATCTTTCAGGGAGACTGTTAAGCAGGCTCACACCTTTACTACTCCTTGTAATCGGAGCTTTAAATTTACTCTTAAAATAGAGAAGGTCCAAGAGCATCTGATGTATGTCCAAAAACGACGTTAACACGCATGTGTTTGCTTTCAAGTTCTGTAACACGTCCGGGTGTCTGTGTAGGAACCAAGGTGGAAAAGTGAGAAAAAGAAAGGGATTTCTACCATCAAATCTGCCATGAGGGCTCTGCCTCACTTTTCCCCATCTTGCACCATGGTCTGAGAAGAGCATCACCAAGGAATTATTCATGTGTCCTCTGACTGACAGAGATTTGTAAAAACTAAGCAGATGTTCGTCCAACATCCCAGCACTTCCAGTGTCATAATGGGTAACAGCGTCGAAAAACGATAAGCCAAATACAGGTTTATCAGGAAACGTACTTAAAAACTTTAACATATAGTCAAACTGAAATTCGGACACTGGACGAGCACCTAGGCAGGAACCACTTGCTGATTCAAAACCATCTTCAGATAACATAGCGATATGTAGAGGCCGGTGCCAATAGCTTGTCAAAGGTTTTATCAAGTAATGATCATCAAAGTAAAGTCCACTTCCAAATGGGTTGTCCTCTGAATACATTGTTCTATACCCAGCTTTCTCAAAATTGTCAAATATAAAATCAAATGCATCTTGCGGTTGACTTGGATCCCACCAATTCTTCACGTCGCTCTCCAAATTTCCAGACAAGAGTGGAAGAAAATTTGAAAACGTGTTGCCACCATGTTGACCCTGCATTTTGAAATCAAACGTTCCAAGAACGTCAGTCAAATACTGGTAGGTCTTGGGCATTGTCCGCATAAACTGATGTCTGGACAGGCCATCTACACCAACAATGACAATATTCAATGTCTCCATGGGTTGGTATTCCACCTGACGCTTGTTCAGTTTCACGTCATATAATTTATCTAGATGCGGACGCTTTGGGACTAAAGAAAAAAATGACTTTGATATAACACTTTTCTCTAAAGAATCGCTATAACATTTAACCTGTATAAATTCAGAATTCTTTTGTAATGAAATTGAATTATAAAAGGGCTTGCTCCATACGGAGTAACCTATTTTCTGATCATCATTAGGTAACCCAATAATGCTCCTGTAACGGCAGTGGCTGAATTTCGAATTTCCAATCCTAACGTCGAGTTTGCTAATATCAACTTTAAGTTGGTGATTCTGTATGAACGTTATCTCTGTCAGAAAGTCATGGTCACATCGAAGAGGTGGTGCCTTGTTCACAACAGATTTAACAATGTCCGGATGAAATGGATCGGTTATTTCCGGACGACACTTCTCGGTGTAATCTCGAAGTGAGAATTTTTCAATGTAAATCAACTCGTACGGGTTTGAAGCAACGACTGGGCTGTTAAGCAACCAGCCTTGTTCTGAAATGCTCTGTCTCGTGGTTCTGTAGCATTTCAGGAGTGAAAAAGAGAACGGCCCAACGACCACAGTTAGGAAAAGAAACGTGTATCCTTTCCTTTTCATGTTGTAATAAATTATGAATTCAGGCTGAAACGAGATGAAGAAAGAGGAAATTAGAAACCATTAGAAATATTAGAAACTTGATTTGATGCTTTTTACATCTCACACCTTTACCTGTTTC
>JAWDGP010006429.1:897500-945000 GCA_033675545.1 Elysia crispata
GCTCTTCTAAAAGTTCAAAATGACCTCATATGTGCTGCAGACAAAGGCCATACATCTATTCTTGCTTTGTTAGACCTAAGCGCAGCATTTGACACAATTGATCACAGTATTTTGTTAGAAAGATTGTCTAAAACGTTTGGATTATCAGGGGTTGTCTTAAAGTGGTTTTCGTCTTATGTCAGTGGGCGTACTCAGTGTATAATGATAAACAACCAAACTTCTCCTGTATTTGACCTTAACTATGGAGTTCCCCAGGGATCTGTATTAGGACCTGTCCTCTACACCATATATACAAAACCATTAGGCACACTAATTCAAAGTTTTGATTTATGTTATCACATGTACGCTGACGACACCCAAGTGTACTCCTCTTCTCGTCCAGAAAGCTTTACTACCTTAGTAAAGAAATTTGAGAGTTGTATATCACATGTTAAAAATTGGATGATTGTTAACAAACTTAAGATGAATGAAGACAAAACAGAGCTTCTAGCATGTAGCATTGATAGAAAAGCTTTTCCATATGTTATTGACCACATGTACATTGACAGTGATCAGATACTGTTCTCTTCAAAAGCTAAAAATCTTGGTGTTTATTTTGATTCAAAGTTGTCAATGACCCCTCATATCAATCATTTGGCCCAAATTATGTTCTTAGAGCTACGCAGAATTAAACAGATTAGATCTTTTTTAAATGAAGGGGCTGTGAAAACTCTTGTGTCCTCTTTCATTCTATCAAGACTAGACTACTGTAATTCCTTACTATATGGCTTACCCATGGACACACTAAAGAGGCTTCAATTGATTCAGAACAACGCTGCTCGTCTCATTTTGAAAAAACGTAAAAGAGATCACTTAACACCCATGTTTAGGCATTTACACTGGCTTCCTGTACAAACTAGGATAAAATATAAGATTGCTGTCTTATGCTTCAAATGTGTTCACGGCTATGCCCCTAATTATCTTGTAGATCTTGTCGGTATGTACGTCCCCACTCGTAGCTTACGATCAGGTAACAAAGCTTTGCTGTCAGTTCCATGCAAACCATCAAGAAAAGACGGTCATAGAGCATTTGTACAATGTGCACCAGTTGTCTGGAATGCCCTTCCCCTTTCCATCAGGGAGGCGAGTTCTATAAGTCATTTTAAGACCCTATTGAAAACCCATTTGTTTACTGCACATGAAGACCTTAATTAGTCTGAGAAATTTGTCTTATTGTCAATGTCTTCTCTTACTTTCTTTGTACATGTAACTTATTTATTTTTTCCTCTTCTGTTTGTTTGAATTGTTAATGGACTAGGTTTTAGACTATAGACTAGTGTCACTACGTTAAACGTTTGTAAATAGACTATTGTAAAGAGCTTCGAGCCTACAAGTAGGAAGAGGCGCTAGGAAATAACTTCATTATTATTATTATTATTATTATTATTATTATCGTAGGATATTTCAAATTCTATTCAATTCCTTTATTTCTTTCCAGCTGTACTTCTTGCGCCTTCGACTTAGGCCTACAACAGCGTCGGTAGCTGTAATTCGCGGGTTAGAACCCATCACCTTTTCAATTTCGCCCTGCTCTACTGGAGCTTCAACTTAATATGCAAAAAGGTCTGACATTACAGTATTGTGGGAAGGCTATGACATTCAACAAACAAAGAAACAATTCAATCTATTAACTATGTTATGTGAAACAAAACAATTTAAATTGAAGTTAACTGAACTTTTTATTGTATGAATTCAGTATAAATTATCTTTATTTGCATGTCAATAGGCACTAGGATTTCACAAACAGGTGTTGAACTTTGCTTGTACTACAGTGTCTTGTGTGAGAAATTATATAAGCACCAACACTGCTCTAGTGTTTTGGTGCATAAATGAAACAGAGACAGAAAATAACAATTTAAAAAAAAAACATGTAGAAACCCACACGTTAACAAAATGATAAAAACTAATGTAGATGTCTTGTGAAACTTTTATTTTGGTGAAATCGAGTCTTAAAAATAGTAATAGAACGTTTCGTAAAATACACTAGTTCTAGAAGGACCTATGAGTGTTTCTGGGGCGTTATCTGGAGGTTTTTCCAAAAATGCTGGAATTTGATTCTTTCTTACTCTATTTCCATTAAAATTACATTATTTTATCGATCTTTCTGTGTCTATATATATATATATATATATATATATATATATATATATATATATATATATATATGTATATAAATTATCTTGTTTAACTATATCAAGTTTAAGCGATTGCGGCCGCCTGATCTGCTGGGAATAGAATGGCTGGAGCTAGCTGTATACAAAACTTTAGACTAACATCTAACATACGATATTTCAGTTTTCTAAAGTCCTGCTAAATAAAGCTTTAAAACTATACATAATATTGTCAAAGAAACAAAACTTTGAATATGGCCAGATCTTGCATGATCATTCTGTTATGCTAATCTATCAATTGCTAACCACAAGTATGCGGCCTTTAATCAGAACTTGACCAATGATGTGGAATAATGCCCCTGCTTAAAACCAAGGGAAGCTATCGTGTAAAGAAAGGGGCACGACGAAGGACATTTCTACTTCCCCTAGCATAAAAAAACCTCGCTCTCAACATTAAGGCAGCGAAAGAGAAGAAGTAATTAACATAACATTTATAACGTTGTGTCATTTTATAGGCTTACTAAATCGGGCAAAAAACTGTTTGAAATCAACCATCTGAATACTTTTGAAAAGTTGTGTTCGTAAATCATTAATAATTTTCTTTTTGATAAAAAAATAAATATTTTTCATAGAAAATAAACGAATAAAACTTATTAACAAAAGGCAGTGTTTACTGCCAATTAGGTTAAAAAAGAAAAAGTAAAATATACACACCGATTGAGTGTTTTCTCTAAAACGTCACTAAAACCTATGGACGCTTTTAGAAGTCAAGAAAAGAAAGAAAGAAGGCAGCAATGATAGCGAACAAAACTAGTGATGAAGCGACCTCCAGTTTTGCCTCTAATTTTTTTTCTCTCACAGGAGCAGGTCACTTTTTCTGGTGTTCCGCTTGAAGCTTTATTTCGCTCCTTTTACCTAAGTGTTGAATACTGTTTTGTGTAATGTGTCACTTGAATAACTAGTTGAGTCTTTTTCATTTTTTTAAACTTTTGCAGTTATTTTTTTTATATATTTTTTTTTATTTCTAATAGCCAAGAGACATAGTGAAGCTTTGTTTTACCTCTACTGATATTGGCACTCAGGCGACTACATGTCAAGCGAGTATTTGGGACCTTATAACCTTAAAGTGAGGGTTTAGAGGAATCTTTTCATAGCTTGGGAAGTACATACGCTTTATGATTTCCCATACCATTAGAGGAGGAGAGTGTTCTTGAAAGCGAGTTGTTCAGTGTCTTCATGAGTATAAATAAATATTATAATGGTTTAGCTCTAGGCCCGGTTGGAATTCCTACAGATGAAAAAAAAAATTACAGCTCAGTAATGCAGCCTATGGTTATGAAATGAGTACTCGATCACTTACACAAAAAATAAGAAATCATGTCTATATTGATGTAAAGGAAAGTTTGGGAAAGGGAACAACAGGAAAACTATTATTGTGAAAAACGTAGGTTGGATCCGGGCAAAATTTTTAGGGGGCTGTAATCTTTAGTTTAAGACACACAATTTATGTTCACTCTTGGACAAAAGTTAGCATGATTTTTTAATCGCGTTTAAGACAGAGAAATAATCTACTTAAAAAAAGGGATACAATTTTCCTTACCCTTGACCTTGTGTAAAGCATTCGTACGATTTCAACTTCCTTCACCTTGGGCACTTTATGAAGAAAAGGTTTTGGAGGATGCTATATAAGATAGCTAAACATTTTAATAATTCACAGAAAATGCTAATTTATAGCATATCTCACAAGTATTTAAAATTATAAGAAGCATGAGATAACGGCTTCTTATCTCATTACTACCTTTCGCTATAGCGGGGGAACTTATGGCTCTTAAGGTTCTACAAATAAAACCTAAAGGTGTTAATCAATGATACTAATTACATTGTAAAAAATCTATATTATGCTGAGACTTAATAAGTCATATTCGGCCTTCATGCCCTATAGCAAAAATCCTAGATTGATAGATGGTTTTTGCGCATGCCAACTAGATGAGCGTTAAAAAAGGGAAACTACTCAGTATTTTACAGTACAGAACTCAAAGCATGAAATAATGCTAAAGAGTTAGTAGGATAAAATTTGGTTCTTTACAAATGCTAATTAGCGATTTGAATCAAATACATTTCTTAGTTTTAAGGAAAGATATATATCTTTGTGGTGGTTCGTATGTTTAAAGTTATGAAAGAAAAACACTATACAAAAGAAAAATATTTAAAAAAATTCAAAGGACAAATTCTAAGCTATAGGTATTGGGAAAGAGGGCTGAACATGCTTACCATCAAAAAGCATCCTAAAAGGCAAGAATCTAAGAGCTTTTTAGTTAAGCACAAAAGATATTTGTTTTTGCCGTTAATATGAACTAAATTTTTTAACGGATGTGCATAATCTGTCTATTTTGGCTTAGTGCTCTCTGTCCTTTAATGATTTTTATCCCTGACAAAATGTTGTGAATTGGTTTGATCACTTTCTATCTGTGATTAGTGTGAATCTTTTAAATACTTTTAGAATTTCATTTTGCCATACCACTTTAGGAAATGTTCCTGTCCCCTGCAAAAATGCTTTCCCCATTTTGTAAATGAGAGTAACTGGGTAATTTGTGTATCTTAATTGCCCCATATGTCAACACGTGACCATGTTATATAAAAGAGAATATTCCTTACCCTTCAGGTTGTGAGTTTTTTTCCTCAACTTTTTTATGCTCAATAAAATAATCCGTAAGACATCCAAATTCAAAGTAAGTTTATTCTCGTTTTGCGGAACGATTTTAAAGAATGAAATAATAGGCAGCATAGAAAACTGCATTTGATTTACATTATTTTTATATAGAGTTACACAGCACACTACAACATTGTAATCCAGCCCGACATTCGAGTTATCATTAGCAATAAATGTAACCATCCTCGATCTCACATAATAAAATTAGAATCAAACAAGACAAATGCTGCTTTTATCCTACAGCTTGTTATGGGAGGCGTTAAGATTATTACTTTTCTATGCAAGCTGACATTGACAGAAGATCTAGATGCAGATCTGAGTGGTAAGGGTAGAGGATAGCGACTACATTGCCACTCTATATTTAGTTTGGAATTCGTTACAAGCTTTTCTTAGATATCCTCCTCAATCTATGTTCATTTTTCCATCTAGTTGTAGAATGAGCTCGAGAGAGAATTAGTTTTGAACTAATTTTTCATGGTGATAGGAAGGACTTTCACAAAATTGGAGTACATCATCTGTAACAATAACTATAAATCCATCCACCAAAGCAGCGGCTATAGAGACACACTATTAAGCAAAATAAATGGTATAAACATTAATATTCTTAGGGCTAAAGTTGTGAACAACAGAGTTCATAAACAAGCTGAAAATCTCCACTTTTAAAATCTTTACGTGGAAAAAGTAAGCTTATCGAAGTGCAGTGACAAAAATTGTAGCCCATATTAATGTTCGCGGTGATGAAAGAATCAGAGACATATCTGGAACTTGGCATACGTTAAGGCCGTTAAGATTATGTTTTTTTCTATTACTAACTTTTTCCATAAGCACACCTTTATTGGTTGACTGGGCTTGTGCAACTCCTCATTTCCCTTTACTCTTCATCCCGTACTCACAATGTTTAGACCTGTTAGTGACATCGTACTTTTTCTTTTAATAAATTTTTCCCGACAAACTGTCGTTGGCCTTTAATATCATACAAAAAGTGTTTGCAATAATGTCCAAGCAATTTACTCTAACTAAGGCCTAAATCTTTACACCAATCTCATGTTCCCGGAATGATAAGGCTAACTGATTATAATGATGGCTTTAAGTTAATGTCAGCTCATGGGTAGTTGGCCTGTCCTAATTTCTTTGTGTTTCGCAAAATAATTATTATGGTTTTGTTAGTGTTATAGTGAATGAGCCGGACGTTTTCTTTTCTTTTTTTTCTTTCAGTGTATTACAGAGAGTAATCCTTATAAGCACACCGAGACATTGTGACGTTTTCTTTCTTTTCACATGCATTTATTTTGAGTTTTAAAATGTGTTTGGTACACAGTAATATAGATTTTCTTTCTGAAACTATTTTTTATGTGAGTTGGAATTGGAATTTGAGGTATTCATACAGAATATTTATCTTCGGATTAGAGTAATTTTGCTCAAGTATCGAGTTTGTGATAAATATAGAATCGTGGCATGAGTATATGAGTGAAAGTAAGGCGTTACTTTCAAAAGCTATTATTATTGATTAAGTGGATTGAGAGAGCAACGGTTTTTTCATCTTAAATGAAGATTTGTATATATGAACAATAGGATTCACAAACAGAGTCCTCGTACCTCGGTAAACATAGAACTGACAGTTGATCAGCGAGGGACAACTCCATTTGAAGAATAGAAGCTTTTATTCAATAGAATAATATTCGGACCATGTTTCGTTGTTTTTTGTTGTTTTTTTAATAATTCGCACATGGTAATGAAATTGATAATGACCTATCATTCTAGGATATATTCGGCTACGTTTGAATATTTGACATGAATTATTTTATTATTTGGATGCTTTTCACACGCAAAAATTTCTATTTTTATTAAATTTGTTAAAAAATTCTTCTGTGTGAAACTTTGAATGCGCAAGATACCTTATTGCCCAACTGAGAATTCATGGATATTGAGGCGATTGCTCGTCATCGCAATAAAAAATCACAAAAATATTCTGTTATCCTGAAGAAATACAACGATCCATTCAATAACATAAATGTTCGTTTCAACGGATTCTTCCGGACTAGTCGAGTATAACACACTTATAATTCGGCAGGGAGAATTTCTAGTAAAAAATTATCACTAGTTCTGTATAAAAAAAAATCAGGTTAAGAATGTTTTGTTTATGTTTATTTTTCAATTATTTTTTTTTAAAGAAAATGTTTTGAGTTGCAGAGCACAAGTAAATGTACTTCTAAAATGTCATAAACATAATTCACGCCATTAACTTAGCATAATTTCCACACTAATAAATGAAAGTCAGTACGTTGGAGTTAAATGAGTTGTGAGTATTTAACCTAGTAATATCAGCATTGAAGTGTATCACAAAATATTGGTAATTTTATTCTGCAACCAGGCGTTGCGATGTGACGAAGGCAGTTTGACTTATATTCAAAAGGACCATCGAATATAAGTGTTTTCATATATAAAAAACAACATATGTGTTGTTTTTCTAAGATGCAAACAGGCTACTGGATGGCAAAATTATTAACATTTAGATCTGCTTAATTTTAGTTGATAGCGACTAGTTCAACACATTTTCGCCTGCACTATCCCCTACTGAGTCTAACCATATTACTCCTGCACGGTACACTTATTTTTTTTTATAATGCGATTATATTGAAAACCTCAGTATTTTATAGAAACTTTCTTAAAGACTGATTTTTTTTATAACAACGGAAATGTGAAGATATTTGCAATGACATAATCCTGAACATAAACTTTCAAATCATGTCGCCGTTTTATAACAAATCTTGATGCTAAAACGAAAGGAAAAAAAATAAAAACAATTAAAAAAATTGAACAAACAATTAAGTAGTAAAAAAGAAGAAAGAAAGTAGAGTTATGTAGCATTATTCTTGAAATCTCAAGTGTGAATTCAACCAACTTAAACATATCATTATTCGCTGCTCTGTTATTCTCTTTCTTCTCTACACGTGTACAGACAATGATTGAAATATTATCAACTCAATAGTAAGGACTTCAGTCTTATTTTAACTGATGTCATTATTATGGTAATGTTCTACACTAGATAATCTAAATATCCATCATTTGCAAAATTTTATTCATAATAATGTTTATTATATTAACTTCGACATATAGTTTGAAACATTACAGCAAGATTGGCGTTTTACTTATTGACTTAAAACACATGGTGCTGACACTGGAGGCTCTCATCAAATCAGCCGATCGTTTCATTGTTTCAAACGTGGTTATAAATTAAAGGAGAAATTTTACTGCTTTGATTAAGAATGATTTAAAAGAAGTCTTTTGTGTTATCAGTGAAGTGAACTTCTTAACATTAAAACATAGTTACGTAGGTTTTTTTTCCCCATTTCTTTTGTGATAGTTCCTTTCGAAGGAAGATAGTGCTATGCAAATGATTATATCTTACGATTTCTATCAGGTTAATAATATTTTATACATTACATATCAAATTTGAAAATGATTTTAACATTTACTTTAATGCTTCCGTACTTAAGCTACTCTGGACAAAGCGCAACTCTCTACCATAATTAGAGAAAAGTCTATTTCATAACCGCTTTAATTCTATTGATTTGTAATCATTTCAACAGGTCTAATTTTAGTTCTCGTTTCTCCTTTTTTCAGATTTAGCTGGGACAACAATGAGATCAAGATATATTATTGTTTGACTTCAGTGAGGCAAAGTTTGGATCTGGTTGGATAGATATTATTCTTTTTCCTTTAACTTATCTTTAAAGGCTTGTTTTTCAATTCACCTTAGACATGAAAATAATTAGATGTAAATTTCTATTGCTTATCATTGTTGTGAGCCTCATAACTGTCACATACTTACATTTCAATATATGCTCAAGACAAACAACATCTCTCACAGAGCGAAAAGTTTTAAACTGGCTCAAACATGTGCCGTATGGAAAAGTCCTTAGATACAATTACAACACAAGAGCAGTCGCCTCTCTATGGTCTACAAAGAAGTGTCAACTGGAAGGAATTGATCCATTCCATCCGGGCATTGTTAAATCCGTGGTCCACAAGGCACCAACCCTGAGATGTGACCAGAACTTTCTACCAGAGATTACAAGCGTTGAAAATCGCCAGCTCAAGGTAGATATCAAACTGCATGGTGTTACAAAAATTGCTAATTTCAGCCATTGCCGCTATAGGAACATTACTGGGGTCCATGAAGATGATCAAAAAATAACTTTTTTCCCTTGGAGCGAGTCTTTTAATACATCGATTTCATTAGGAGAGGATCCCGAGTTCTTTCAGGTTAAGTGTTATGGCGATTCTTCAGAACAAATTGTAATATCAAAGTCATTTTTTTCTTTAGTCCCAAAGCGTCCGCATCTAGATAAGTTATATGACGTGAAACTGAGCAAGCGTCAGGTGAAATACCAACCCACGGAAACATTGAATATCGTCATTGTTGGTGTAGATGGCCTGTCCAGACATCAATTTATGCGGACAATGCCTAAAACATACCAATATTTGACTGATGTTCTTGGAACGTTTGATTTCACGATGCAGGGTCAACATGGAGACAACACATTTTCAAATTTTCTTCCGCTACTGTCTGGTAATTTGGAGAGCGACGTGAAGAAATGGTGGGATCCAAGTCAACCGCAAGATGAATTTGATTTCATATTCGATGATTTTGAGAAAGCTGGATATAGAACAATGTATTCAGAAGACAACCCGTTGTATAGCGGGTTTTATTGGGGAGATCGATTCTTCGTAAATCCTTTAACTTCCTATTGGAATCGCCCTCTGCATATCGCGATGGTATTAGAGAATGGCTTTATTACACGAAATGGATCTTGTTTAGGGCCCCGTACTATTTCAGAATTTCAACTTGACTATGTGCTTGATTTTTTAGGTACATTTCCTGATAAGCCTGTTTTTGCCATATCATTTTTCGACGCAATAACACACTACGAAACTGGAAGTGCTGGAGTAATAGACGATCATCTTCTTGACTTTTACAAGTCTCTCGCTAGTCGAGGTCACTTGGACAAGTCTTTGGTGATTCTGCTGTCAGACCATGGTCCAAGATGGGGAAATGTCAGGCAGAGCCCAAATGGTAGAATGGAAAGTAGAAACCCACTCCTTTTTCTTACATTTCCGCTTTGGTTTCTACAAAAATACCCGGATGTTGCCCAGAACCTGAAATCTAATACCAAACGTTTGACTTCATACATGGATGCACACCAAATGCTCTTAGACATTCTCTATTTTAAGAGTAGAGTACAAGCCCCACTTCAGAGGAGTAAGAAAGGTATTAGTTTGTTTGAAAAGATTCCTTATAGGTCATGTGATGAAACTTTTATTTCACAACATCAGTGCTTTTGCAAACGATGGATTGAAATACCAGTAGACCTTTCGTCTCAAATAGCCCTAGAGGTATCAAACGTTCTTCTTCAGGAAGTGAAATCGCGGTCAGACAAGGATAAATGCGTCGAGTTCTCTTTAAGCCATATCATCAGTGTCAATCTTCTAACCGAGCAAAACGTCAATCTCCAAGAACAAGCTAATCAATCCGGGAAAAAACTTTACCAGGTGAGACTAAGCACTCGTCCTGGTCTGGCAATATATGAAGGTAAAGTCCACTACGACAGCATTCATAGAAACCATAAGGTTGAAGAGGACATAGACCGATTAAATCTTTTCCTGGGAGAAGTGGAGTGTTTACCAACTAGGCGTCAGGTTTACTGTTATTGTAAGAACAATCCAAGAAAAAAGGGACAATAATGACATTGATGCATGCTTGAATTCCGAGTCTTTATTACTTAGTTTCAAATAATTAAAACTTGACGAATTTGTGCTGTGCATTATAATTTGTTCTTTTAATATCTTTATATCCTTTAATGTGATTGAACTTTTGTTATGTGCAACTTTGATGAACAACGCCATGAGCTGAACTTGAATGTTTTTGCTTAAAATAATAATTATCTGGAAGCCAAGATAAAAAGTTAAACTTCGATGCAAAACATTTATCAACATATTTAGGACTAGTTATACTAATTAAAATAATATCTATTACTTTGCTTTAAAAGATGCACCACAAAAATGTAATTAAATGATTAACAAAAGACCAAGTTTAAAGGAAAAAAAAAGCTTAACCCAATTTATGATGACAAAATATACAGAAAAACATGATCACTTATTGTGAAGCTTTATGAACCTGATGATTTATAAACTTTTCTTCAATTGAGAACGGCCACAAATGTAAAAGCTTCATATCGTTTTAGGGTAGACATTCTATATTAAATTCTACCCTCTCTTTGGCTTTTCTTGTATTTAATGAACTAGTTTTGGTTCAAGTGTTTTGAAAAGATTTTAAAATTTAAATAAAAAAGGTTGCCAGAGAAAGAGAGAGAGAGGGAGAGAGAGAGAGAGAGAGAGAGAGAGAGAGAGAGAGAGAGGGGGGTAGAGAGAGAGGAGGGAGAGAGAGAGAGAGAGAGAGAGAGAGAGAGAGAGAGAGAGAGAGAGAGAGAGAGAGAGAGAGAGAGAGAGAGAGAGAGAGAGAGAGAGAGAGAGAGAGAGAGAGAGAGAGAGAGAGAGAGAGAGAGAGAGAGAGAGATTAAAGGTACAAAGGTTATTAAATCGAACACACAAGTGCATTATGCGTGGGTTTGGTTCATTTCATATTCCTGTAACATAATTATTCAGTGTGAAATGTACTCAGAAAACCTACTGGCATTTTGCAAAACAATTAACTTACAGAGTATTGCTTCTATTTCATGGCATTTAACTAACCTCCTTATTTTCGTTCAAATTAATCATATTAGGTCGGACTCGGCTCCACTTGTTTCTCTTTTTCATCATAATCATTTTTTATTTATCATCGTCAACATCATCATCACTCGTCTTCAGCGTGAGTCTCACAACACTCTTTTCATCATGATGCTTAACTTCATTCCCATCATCACCATCTTCGTTATCATCGTTCTCATCACCATAATCATCATTATCATTATTAGTTTTCCATCATCATAACTAGTTAGTTTCTCACCATCGTCTTTTCGACTATTAACATTATGAGGGTCTTTCTTGAAGTTATCCTCATCAATCTTATCATTTTTTCTATCACATAAGGAAAAATAAAAGTCTTTATGACAAATTTACCATCTACATGTGCACACCTTCATTGATTTAATTCTTACACGGCTATGACATTTCGAAAGTTTTCCCCTTAGTTTCGTAAGGTTTTTTTAATTTCCCACATGTTTTAATGTGCCTGGATAAACTAATTGTACGCTTTTCATTCTTTTCTTTTTAGAATAGTATATATGTCGCTATTTTTACAACAACAACAACAACAACAACAACAACAACAACAACAACAACAACAACAACAACAAAAAAGCAGATATGGCTTTGAGTTTGATGTGCGGAAAGATTTTGTGTATTTTAGTAAAAACTCTGATTTTTACACATGGCTTCAAATATTTTTTTTTTGCTTGCCATCTTTGACAGCCAAATCAGATTCTATGCTGTTGATTACAATGTTTAATCTTATTCATCATCACCGATTCAATCTTAATCTAAATCATAAACTTATTTCAAGGCGTACCAAATTCAAAGAACTTTGAATCTCAGAGACAAGGGATTAAGAACCCTTGAAAAACTGTAAACAGACAGAAACCGGGTTCATTTTTAAAGTGGCTTTCTTAATTTTTCACAAAAAGATCACAATTCATTTATTACATATTAATCTTTATATTGATTAAAACCTTTTTTGATTCTTTTAAAAATGCATTTTATTATTAGTCTGATTGTGACACCTCTGTCTGTATATCCGTTTCTGTACTTTCAATCTTTTTCGCCAATACGCTTTATCTGGCTAGCTCTGCCCATCTATCTGTTTTCTATCTATCTATAAACCTATAACCTCTCTCTCTCTCTCTCTCTCTCTCTCTCTCTCTCTCTCTCTCTCTCTCTCTCTCTCTCTCTCTCTCTCTCCCTCTGATTAATTTCTCTCTATCATTCTCGACATTTTCGAGCGCATACATGCCTGACTGTGATCAAGTGTTTATCTATCAGTACATTCACCAATTATTCACCCATTGATCTATAGATTTATGTCTCTTTATCTGTATCTTTCTACATCTAAATGTCCTACTATATATATATATATATATATATATATATATATATATATATGTGTGTGTGTGTTCATTACTATATTATTATATTCATCAAATAAATTGACGTTTTTCTCTGTAATATTAAAAATAATCAGCACAGTTAAAAAAAAAAAAAAAAAAACAGCGTGCAAAAATAGATGGAAGCAATTAAATAGCTACTAAGACAAAATTTTTTATCCCCATCACACCCCATGCATAGGGCCCATTTCCCTCTAGGTAACTCTATTCACTCATAACATTATCTTGTACTTGCCTCAAAAATAAGTTATTTTTTATCGAGCAGATAAAAATGATATTCATGCACCATCTACTGCCATGCCACGAAATATAAATTCAATAGCAGCTAGAATTGAATTAAAGCTAGTTAATTTTATGAAGAGCGAAACACAAACTTGAACTTTTTTTATCTAACAAGTTAATAAAACATCTTTTCGATTTGTTCGATAAAAATGCACTACACAAATTAATTACAGTATTTCCAAAAACAGATATAGAAAGCATTTTTTAACGATTTACACATTCAGTTCATACAGAAACTCTTTCAAAAGATAACGGAAAGAAAATATCTCAAACATAAAACATATCTTTAAAAAAAAAACAAAGCAAAAAAAAAAAAAGCAATTAAAAAAAAACAAACAAATCACCAAATTTTAAGAAGCTAGATTACACCTGAAGCAAAAGCATTTGAAACATATCTTGAGTAAAAAAAAAAACCAACAAAATGATTAACACACATCGCGCACATTAAATATTATTTCTTTGAATTGCTCAATAATTTATTATTACGCAATTGTCCTTACTGCCAAAGGCCCTTAAGAGGTAAAGTTCTGTTGAAATAAAGTCGAAAGTACCAGCCGAATCTTTTGTTTTACTTGAATGGGATTTGGACTTAGGTTATATGGGCGATACTGAAATTTTTTGCAAAAAAGAGTCCCATATCTTATTAAACAATAGGGAGAAAACGTATGACGCCATAGTTAGTTGTTAACAATTTAAGAGCAAGAACTTTTTCTCCCTTTGATCCAACGCAAATGATACCTTAACGTTTTGATTTACTTATAAGTCATAACGCCTAAGAAGAGCAATATTGTCAAATGCCGCTATGAAGGACAGTAGTAAAAATAGAGTTGATTCTTTGAAATACAATTGATTCAACTTATCCTTTTTGCTGGCTCATTGGAAATTGGATATTTAAAAGCATCTCTAAGACTGTCAACACTATAGCTTACAAACATCATCACGATACATAATGTTTACTCTATTTCTGTATCGCTAAAATCCAATGAGAAATTCAAAATACTGTGAATACTGTGGATTAGGGTATTCTAATCTTCGAAACTCAAAATTTTGATACTTCTTAGTCGAATACAGAATATCCATACTGAATTTAGAACAAAAGTTACTTCTCTTTACCACTTTTCATGAGTATCGAATTTTAAATGGAAGGGCATAATGTAATACCTGCTCGAGAATACTTAACTCAGCTTTCATTATATCATTTTATATAAAACTATCTTATGATAAAAATAAAACGATCAATTAATTAGAAGTCATTTGACAAAGAAAAGTGATTAACAGTAAAATTTATACACAATCTCGGAAGCACGACTTGCTGTTTATTTATGACTATAATATCAATGTCAATATAAAAGAAATTAGCACAAAGTGTAAGGAATCACAATCCTTCAATATTAAGTCTTGAAATATGACTCTTACTATAATTAAGACAGTCAGATCAGTGCAAATCAGGTATCATTCAAAATACTGGTAACTACTGGTTATAATCGCTGCAATTCTATTTAAAAAATCCTTTCAAAGAGTTATTATAACGCTATGTGAGTAAAAACAATATAAAGGCCACCTTGCATCGCTTTGCAGAAATTCACAACCGTCCATGTATTTGTAATTATTTACATGATAATTAAAAGTTAAAAGAATTGATAAATAGATTGCAACTTACCAAAATTAGCTGAGTATTCTTATTTTGATGTAATCAAGGTTAGCTACCATGTATATGATAATTAGATTCCTTTAAATGTGAAATAATTTCAAAGATAAAGTTTACCCAAGAATACTACCCTCAAAGCTATGCCATTACAACGGTATCGTTTTGCCAGTAACCACTAGACAGTAAAAACCACCAGAGCAACCAACGGATCTATCATTGAATTTATGAATAGGTCAGGAGTCAATTTTGTAATCATAATGGATTAAGAATACTTATTTCCATATTTGTAAAAAGGTTTTCAGCTGAAAAAAAAATCTTTTTATCTTATATACTCAGTTTGAATTCTCATTTTAAATTATTTAAGTTGAATTTTCATCTAAAATAATATACTTAAAATTCAAGTTTAAGATATTTATGTATTGACCAACGCTCCCCACAACACATAAACACGACAAAAAAAAAAGCCCATATCCATCCCCCTAAAAAATGAACAAAAGAAAGATTAATTTTGATTAGTTAATTATGTGTTAAGTGAATAGAAGGATTAAAAATGAACCATGAAGTACAATATATCCGATTCATTATACTTACAATAAAACATTCTGTAGATAACAACCGGTCTTAGGAAATAATTATAAAGGCTCTTACAGTGAGTATTGGCCTTGCCTAGTTTTATGTTGTTCTGAGGGTACCAAACTGGGAACGCTGGGCAAGTTACAAAAGAGTAGACCTTGACCAGAGAGGGTATGATACCAAGAGTATAAGCCAGGCAGACAAAAGAAAGGCGACCAGAGGATGACCCTGGACTTATTTGTACAGAGAGTAGACACAAACCACCTTTCAAAACCTTAATTCACCCGGTGTCTCGGTCCGCTGGAAGATCAACGCGCTGACACCTGACGGCGCCTCTGCCGGTTGGTTGAATGTTTCTGACTCTACATCCCTTGTAAACCCCAGGCTAACACTCTGCTGGTTGGTTGAATGTTTCTGACTCTACATCCCTTGTATACCCCAGGCTAACATTCTGCTGGATGCTTATCGCAGCAGAACAACACTGCTTAGATCCATAATAATTATACGCAACTAGGAGAAGCAGATTTTAAAAAAAAAAAAAAAAACACACGTGGAAACAAATCTATGTGAAGGACAGGGGAAATATGCCATAAAAACAACACTTTTTTGCTTTAAACCCGATCCCGTGAAAGTGATAGTTTTTAGCTTTCCTTAAGTTTGCTTCGCAGAACTGCTTGACTGACGGCGGGTGAATCAAAGTCATCGACTTGCAAGGCTTTCACGCGTCAGATCTGTCCGATTGGATGGAGCTTAGCGTTTGCCAGTCTTGAGGATATAAATTTTCTTTTAAAAGATTCAAACTATGATTATTTGAAAGATGTATTTCACTGAATTTAGCAAAATCTAGAAGTAAACTTCTCGGTTTATTCCTTTATTGTCACAATCTATTACATAATTATATTTAATCTTGGATATAGACATATTCTTTTTCACAGGTAACCGTATTGATGATGATGCTGTAGAGGCACCTTGCCTCCTGATCTAATGAAATATGTTTATATTAAAAAAATTCTTTGCGGCCTACTGAATAATCATTAGCAGTAGTCTTTTAATGAACATACATTTTTTAATGAAAAATGTCCTGCACTTTTAATATAAATATACCGGTAGGAAAAGTACCTGTGGAGGTGAGCTGAGAAGATTATATACTTGATTTTTTTAAGGTAATATTGAATGTAGCAGGATATCTCATTGTATACTTGTAAGAAACCATAAAAATATAAAAGAAATATAAATAAATGAAGCTCTTAAATGGACAAATTAAGATAAAACAAAACAAGCGAGCTTTTCACTAAACACCCTCATCCAACATAAATGCAAGTTACGGACACAATTCATGCGATTTATTTGTAGATCCTAAACGACATCAAATTCCTTTTTTTTTAATTCACCTTTTTCATGCCTACTCCCTTCTGATTAAATGCCTTTCGCTATCTCCCTCTTCTCCTTCGACTTTTTTTTTCTCATATCATCACCATCACTGTTATATTTTTTTTTTATTTATCACCATCTTCATCATCATCATCATCATCATCGTCATCATCATATTCATCATCATTGATATTATTATTATTATTATTATTATTATTATTATTATTATTATTATTATTATTATTATTATTATTAGAATTAGTTCTTATTATAATTATTATTATTTTTGTTATTACTATTACTATTATTACTATTCTTCTTCTTCTTCTTCTTCTTCTTCTTCTTCTTCTTCTTCTTCTTCTTCTTCTTCTTCTTCTTCTTCTTCTTCTTTTCTTCTTTTTCTTCTTCTTCTTCTTCTTCTTCTTCTTCTTCTTCTTCTTCTTCTTCTTCTTCTTCTTCTTCTTCTTCTTCTTCTTCTTCTTCTTCTTCTTCTTCTTCTTCTTCTTCTTCTTTTCTTCTTCTTCTTCTTCTTCTTCTTCTTCTTCTTTTTCTTCTTCTTCTTCTTCTTCTTCTTCTTCTTCTTCTTCTTCTTCTTCTTCTTCTTCTTCTTCTATTGAGATTTTTGGGAAGGTGAACCCCCTCAATTCTACTGTGGGACAGGATGGAAAGTCAGAGAGAGAGCGATAGAGAGCGAGAAAAGGAGAGAGAGAGACAGAGAGAGAAAGAGAGAGAGAGAGAGAGAGAGAGAGAGAGAGAGAGAGAGAGAGAGAGAGAGAGAGAGAGAGAGAGAGAGAGAGAGAGAGCATGTCCCGGAGATACCGGATCTTGTCCAAGTTTTTTCTCTACGTGAAAAAGACATGGGATTTATAATAGCAGCTAGGCTATGTGAATATTATCATACATATATTTTTCTTTTGACACATTCCGAATCACAAATTTAAGACAAAAGATATGTCTATCATCATTTCTACTAAAGAATATACTTTTATAACGCTATCGTGGCCAAAAAAAAAATAGATTTTTGGGTTCCCCTCAAAATACAGCACTAAACCTTATATTAGACCTGCAGGACACCTTATGTCCATTTTACTTCCTTGTCTTTCGGGTCAACTGGCTTGTTGTACCCCCACGATGGTTCGTCTTGTGTTATTATTTAAGTATCGCTAAAAGTGTTGTTTGGGGTAACTGGACCGATAGAGCGTAACCTGGTCCTTTAAAAACCACCCATCCAATCTACTTTTTCTTAACATTGTTAAGTAAGCCTGTTAGAGAGCCGTTCTTGAGGACAACTTTCAGAACATAGGAAAGAGTTATCCCGTTTGTAAGGTAAGTTTCGATTATCTAAATTATATATTATAGTGGTGAAAAATACACTTTACAAACGTTTAGTAGAGAATATATTCTTCCAAATCTCTTCAGAAAAACTCAAAATTTAAGTTATTTTAATATTGTTATCACTATGATATTACACTCTTTGAGAAAATACTGCATGGCCTGTAAATTGTGTATAAACTATTAATCACATGCACTTACTTTTATTGACTGTTAAGGCTCATAATATGCATTTGAAAAATAAATAATTGTTACTCGTTTTATGCCTTGGCATAACGATACAAGTTACACTGTCCCAAAACATATCCTTAAAAAACTATGCGCCTTTCCACGAGATAATAAAGAATGACGCTAACTGTGGGATGAGAGTACTTGACACAGTTTCATAGAGAGAAAAAACCCCAGAATTAACTAATGCCATTAGTCTGCTATAACTACTTGCACTCCTTTAAAAATACTATGAAACTACGCCCTCTACTACTATTACTACTATAACCGTTACAATTACTACTACTACTACTACTACTACTACTACTACTACTACTACTACTACTACTACTACTACTACTACTACTACTACTACTACTACTACTACTACTACTGCTACCACTGTACTACTACTACTACTACTACTACTACTACTACTACTACTACTACTACTACTACTACTACTTCTACTGCTACCACTGTACTACTACTACTACTACTACTACTACTAATAATACTACTACTAATAATAATAATAATACTACTACTACTATTATTACTACTACAACTACTACCACTTCTACTACTACTACTACTACTACTACTACTACTACTACTACTACTACTACTACTACTACTACTATAACTACTACTACTACTACTACTACTACTACTACTACTACTACTACTACTACTACTACTACTACTATCACTACTACAGCTACTACTACTACTACTACTACTACTACTACTACTACTACTACTACTACTACTACTACTACTACTACTACTACTACTACTACTACTTCTGCTGCTGCTGCTGCTTCTTCTACTAAAACAACTACTATTAGTATTATTACATCGATTACAACTACAACTTTCACTATACCTCCGCTGTTTTTTTTTTTTTTTATCTATAAAGGAGTTCTCTCGTTTTCGAGAGCAATACGTGATCGCTAATATGTCAGGCACAAAGACCTTGACTTTATTTCTCCTCCTTGTCCTTGGAACAGGTAAGCAATACTGAAAGTATTGTAGAACTTAACCCAAGCGTCGCATTCCTGGATTATAAAGATATTATATATTTCAATCTCTGAAACATGGCTACATTTTTTCCCTTATGCAACTTGTGATGATTTTTTTGTAAAAAATGGCAGATTTTTTTAATCTCTTTCCTCTCTCTCTTTCTCCTTTCCTCTCGGATCTTTTAATTTTAACATTTTAACACCCAAACTCTCTTTCTCCCTCTCTCGTTCAATATCCTTATCTCTCTCTCTCTCTCTCTCTCTCTTTATATATATATATATATATATATATATATATATATATATATATATATATATGTAAAATTATATCTTTATCTCCAATATCTATATCTCCATTTCTACTATTCTATCGCTCCATCTTCCCCCTCCCCCCAACTCTTTTACATTTTCTTATTCTTTTTTTCTATCAACGTGTCTTTCTTTATTGCCATCTGATCGTGGATCTATTAATAAAACAAAGCATAATTTTATCTCCATCCTCCTTGACTAGAACTAGTAAAACGTCATACTGCAATGAAAGGAATGAACTGTCAATTAGTAACTCTTACCCTTTTACAAATACGTGCTTTTGGTGTTATTCCTCCAAAGATATATTAATTGAATGATTGTGGTGTTTGACCTTTTCTGCTTACGCTTATAAAAGCTTTTAACGAAGCCATAAGTAAGAGTTATGTTGAGCTTTTTTTGTTAGAAATATTATTTGAGTGAAAATATCTACAAAAAATGTGTGTTATTTGTTGTATTCGAACCATAGATTATAATTATGTTGTGCTCTTTCCTAATCACTTTCACTCAGATTCTGTTTTATGAAATCAAAAGTTACACAATTCTTACTTGAAATTATTCCAGTTTTATGCCTCCTCTAATTCAAATAAAGATAATCTAAAATTTGATGAATTGTTTAAAAAACCGAATCACCTAAATGACGAATATCCGCGAACCAATTTAAATGTATAGAGTTCGTTTTTTAGTATCAGAATGTAACATATTATCTATTAATTGACTTCAATATCTGAATCTTTATTTATTTTTTCATAAACTCTTCAAATCTTTTAAAAGCTCTCACTTTTGTTTTCTAAATTTTCCCATGTTGCTCCAGGCTTAGCCCTAGGCTGTGGCAGCTTTCAGGAAGGAACCATAACCGCTGTCCGCTGCAATGTGTCTAGTGTCTTCACATCCCTGGGCATTCAAGTGGAGTCTTCCAACGGATCTTCCCGATATCTGAGCTCTGCTACATGAACGGAACCTGCACAGACAACGAGCCAAACAGATATCAAGCGGAGCTTAGTGTGGAGAGCACGAGCTCTGGAAAACCTAACTATGTTATGTTATTGAAGGTTGGTTCAGTAAGCAGAGACGATAAAGATGTGAAATGTTTGATTGGCGGAATTGTTTCAGCCCGCTGCATGCTTGATATTTATGGTGAGTTGAACCGGCTCTTGAAGTCCGTATATTTATATCTGCCTTTTAATATAGATGGATTATGTTTTTATGACCAAATTACTTGGTAAACGTGGAAGATCGGACAAGGAATTACTGTTGCGCTATCTGATTTTTATGCTTCCATTCGTGAAACTCAAAACATGCTATCAAGAAGTAACTCTACATGCTATATAGAAGTAACTCTAATTGTTATGGCGAGCGCACTGAAAATTGTATGGTGTATCCCTATGGATGCGACAGAGTCTTGTCTGAACTTCATTAGCCCTTGATTGTCTTTTGTGATAGAGTTAAAGTTTCTTCTAGGCACTCTCTATTTGATAAGCACACGATTAAAACCGGCTTTAATAAATTTGACAGGAATGAAGCAAAATATCAAAACTGCGAAACGCTGATTTTCCATGTTCAGTGCATCATCCACACATTTTAACGCTTTACTGAAAAGTTTTAAAAAAAGCGAACAATACAGAAGAATTTTAGTTTAAATTGATGCGTTTAGAGCTCTAGAATGCACGAAACGTTTTAGAAAATGCGTGCTTTACAGAGAGTACCATGGGTGGAAATGAGAGAGAGAGAGAGAGAGAGAGAGAGAGAGAGAGAGAGAGAGAGAGAGAGAGAGAGAGAGAGAGAGAAAGAGAGGTTGAACAGTCATTGACTCATTACTAACAAATGTTCGCGAAAAGAAAATAGTAAACTTCAATTCAGATTGTGAAAACAAAAAAATAATTAAGAAGAGGAAGAAAACTAAAAAGGAAGATTTCAAAAGACAAAAAGAGGTGCAGATAGGATAGAGAAGAGAAGAGAGAGTCAGTGACAGAGAGAACGAGAGAGCGAAAGAGCGAATAAGAGAGAGAGAGAGAGAGAGAGAGAGAGAGAGAGAGAGAGAGAGAGAGAGAGAGAGAGAGAGAGAGAGAGAGAGAGAGAGAGAGAGAGAGAGAGAGAGAGAGAGAGAGACAGATAGACAGAGACAAAGAGCGCGAGATCAGGAAGGTGAGAAAGCGTATGTCAAAATAGTCAGAGAAAGAGAGGAGACCGAAAAAACAGAGATTGGTACGGAAAGAACATAGGTAAAGGACTAACAAAGAGTAAAGGGAGATTTTTTAAATACAGATAACTGAATGGGAAGATTTACATACAATTTAATAGAAGCTGGGATAAATATTTTTTCCTCTGAATTTATGTGTGAATCGACAAAAAACATGCTTTAGTTTGTTTCATCAATCCACAGTGATACCAGAAAAGCCTGTTTGCGAACCCCTACAGTTCACACAGAATGGGGCAATGATATACTTGCGATGTACTGCAGATAGAGTCTACCCCAAAGCTCGGTGTATTTTTAATACTCAGGTATTTTAACTTTAAGCACGAGAATAGAAAATTAACTTTGCTAGATCTATACTTTTGTAATCTGAACGCCATCTTAGCCAATTAAAAAAAAAAAAAGTTTTCATGAAGCTCACTGTTGTCGTTCTTTTTTGATTAAAATTTCTAATTTTTGTCCTGTTCCTATCATGCTAGTGATCTCTCCAATGGTTTATGAGTTTGTCATCTCACCAACTCAGATTTAACATTAAAGGGATTTTTTTCCTCAATTGAATAAACATGTCCAATGACACCCTAGTATCTAAAAGCCAGAGAACCAATATGCGAACAAACCATTTTACGGCTCATAGCAAAGTGTTCCCCATGTCTTTGAAAAACCGGGAAGTAAGATTTTTTTTTCTGCCTGTTCACTTCTTTCTCTCTGCGATGATTTCTAAAACGTTATTGGTGGGATATGAGATATCTGTTATAACCTAATGCAAACACATTCTTTCAGTTTTGTAAATAAACTGTACAAACCAATACAATGTTCGTCTCAAGCTTTGTATTCAAAACTTGAAGATTGAGATATAATTTACATCTCATCTTTAAGGTTCGTTTTCACTGTACAGTATTGGCTTGAACAATAAAACTGTTTGTTTCAAATGGAATTGTCTAATTACAATGATCTCATTCATGGCTTTCGTGAATCTTTGAAAAGGGATATAAAAATTAAACTAAAATATAATGAAATAAAAGCTATGCTCTGAACAATGAAATTAAAAGTTGATTCAGGTTGCCAAACAAACTACGTACATGAATTTAAAATATAAATCTGAAGATTGAAGCTTTTGACATAACATGCACAAGTCCTACATTGATCCCTCAATGGCTGAGCATAAATATTATTTCTACCGCTGCACAACTAGTACTACTACTACGACTACTACTACTACTACTAATACTACTACTACTACTACTACTACTACTACTACTACTACTACTACTACTACTACTACTACTACTACTACTACTACTACTACTACTACTACTACTACTACTACTACTACTACTACTACTACTACTACTTTTACAATTATAATTATTATTATAATTATAATAATTATTATTATTATTATTATTATTATTATTATTATTATTATTATTATTATTATTATTATTATTATTATTATTATTATTATTATTGTTGTTGTTGTTGTTGTTGTTGTTATTATTATCATCATTATCATTATGATAAAAATTGTTATTATTAGTTATTTTTTAATTATTAATGTCATCATCATTATCCTTAACTATTTAATCATTATGATTAGTCCTGCTAATGGAAGCCTCATCTTTGATTCCAGAAATCGGCTCAAGTCGGTCAGGTGCAAGTTACTCATAGACCATCTTCTCGTCACCCGGGTGACAAGGAAGTGACGTGTGAACTGCGCATGCCCGTACGCAGCTATGCGGCTGGAGACTACTATTTCCGGGTAGCAGTCCAGGCAGACGTTCCTCACCTGTCGCCTGACGACTTTGTCCAGGGAGACAATATTTCATTGCAGTTGAGTGAGTATATTTTTACTCTGGCAAGGTGATAATTTCCTGACGGTGGCGGGCTTACGCTTGCTTTATTGTAAAAAAATCAAAGAAATAAAAAAAAATTTAGTTCTTTTAAGACACCAATGAAGGAGGGTAAATTAAAAAAAAAAATGATTATTAGAAACTGGTAACTGAAATGTGTTCAGTTTGACGGTTTAATTACAGCGCACAAAATACTTTTTAAAAATCCGAAAAGCTTAATAAATTTTTCGCAAATGGATTAAAAAAAATTCGGAATAGATTAATGAGCCAGGGATTTTGGATAATGAGCGAGCATCATTTTCATAATGCAAAACTAGAAATGCACTCCACTTTATGAATGTGGTCAATAAAACTACCTCTTTTAAAAAAGATTTTAACTGCTATATTATATCAAATTATATAATTCCGCTGAATCCAACTGCTCACTTAATTTTATTGCAATTATTCTTTTCGTTAATAAGGATCCAGACATTGCTAAAATATCTTCTTTGAAGATATAATTTAACCGAAACGAGGACTTTTTTTTAAGTTCTAAGCTACTTTTCCCCGAACAATTATTGTTCAATTACACTATAAATAAACATGCGAAAAAATAAGGGGAATAACGTCTGACTTTTCCTTTTAACGAAATACTACTAATAATTATATCATTTCTTATAAACATGCGGAAAAATAAGGGGAATATCGTTTGAATTTCCCTTTTAACGAAATACGACTACTAATAATATTATTTCTTATAAAAACTCATTAATTATCTTACATTTTTCCTATTACAAAGGAACAAAGAATTTGTACAGAAACGCACAAGTAAATTACAAAAAATAAAAAGCATGATTACATTAAGAACAGGGGTGAAATACCACAAGATTAAGTGGGGGGGGGGGGGGGGGGGGGGGGGGGGGCATGGAGTGTAACAATACACATCGCCAATATTGTTACATAAATCTCGGTGCGCTTAATCAATATTAGTTATTTAGAATGAGGTCAAGCAAAATGCATGGTTATATTTTATAGATCATGGGATTTGGTTAAAAAGAAGAAATAAAGGAGTGCAATAACACAAACACAAAACATGAGATATGGAAACTCAATGTTTCCAAAAAAGCGTGAGCTAGAAAAAAAAAACCGCATTCGATATCATTATCATTCACGATGTGTTTAGCGTGCTTTAATATACACGGAGAGAGCACTAAAAAGCGCTGATATTCTTATTGATTATGCTCTTTACACTTTTCCATGATTGCTTTATCAGAATTCTGTAGTAGTTTTAAATGTAATAAAATTAAAGCCTACATATTTTTTTTGCATTACAAGAATTCATTAATATTATATTAAACAAACTATAAAAAAAATGATGACGATTTCACCACCTTTTGAAGCATATTCATTTTGCCCTTGAATTTACCAACATAACCAGAATTTCTTCAATTTGTGAAAATATATCTCTGTTGAGCGCTAAAAGATTTTAAGATTTTTAAATGTCGAAATGTATCGATTCGATCAAAGTAAGAGAGGCACTAGTCGTCTATTAAAGCTGACTTTAAATTTCTTTTAAATCATCGCAGGGTATTGCTGAAAAGCAAAGCTATATTTTCCAAACTGAACCATTGTTCTTTTTTAACTCTTCCATCTAAGGGCATTGCAAAAAGTAATCGCAAGATAGTGAAGCTAATTCAAATTTTTTTTTAAAAATTACCTCTATTTTTCAGGGCATTGCTAGGGAGAATAGCCGATTAAGACTTCTCTCCCCTCTTTTATATTTTTTTCATATATTATTTTTTAAAACGCCAAAGTTTGAAAATAAAGAGCAGTATCGTGCATGATTCATGTCAACCCATTATGTATAATCACTTAATCCATTTCATTTTAAAAGGAAGCACAGGATCTAATTGACAATCACGAAAGGTTTAAATTAAATTCTACATAAAGTTCACAATTATAAATTCGGTTATAATTATAGTAATAATAATAATAATAATAATAATAATAATAATAATAATAATAATAATAATAATAATAATAATAATAATAATAATAATAATAATAATGTGTGGGTTTTATTTACTTAATTATTTATTTATTTATGTGTAAAACCTATGTTGCCGTATAAAGTAACAAACAGTATTACTGTAAGTAAAACTAATAATTATTGTCTTTGTTTACAGATGAGGTAGCTTTAGAGAGCCACATTGGTAACGAAGTCTTTGAGGTCGAGGAAGGAAACGATCTGACTAGGAAAATCAGGATTACTGGAAACCCGCCACCGAATCGATTCTCCTTCATGATGCAACCTTCGAAAGATTCGAATTCTCTGAATGTCATCGACAGCGATTACACTCTCTCCTACAGCAGCGGTAGCCTGCAGCTCGAGCTGTGAGATATCGGGCGGTCAGGGCCGGGATTCGGCCACTACACTCTGCATGCTGGCAATGACGTGGGTGGAGCATGGCCTCAACTAGTGTACACGTTCACCATACATGGTGAGGTTCCCCTGGTCCTGATGAAGACAATGGCTTAATATATATATATATATATATAGTTTGAAGATACGTTGGAATAATTGATAAGAGTGCTCAACTGTGGGAGCATTTCATAGATATAAAAGATCTTACCTTAAATTCTCTTCATACTACACTTGTGTTTCAAGTGGAGGATAAAGGTGTCGCCTGTCCTCCGCTTGAAACACAAGTGTAGTATGAAGAGAATTTAAGGTAAGATCTTATATATATATAACTCGGTTACGTCTATTAAACCTCTGTCGAAGCTTTGGGACTCAAAATCGCCTCTCAATATACTCAATTTATAATGCGAAAACTTTTGATGATGCAAAATGCGTTGCTGGTGAAAGACAGAGGCTCCTGAGAAAGATGGAGATTCAAAAGACTTATTTCGGAAATTTAGAAAATCTTGACAAAACTATACTATGCTGAATTGTTCTGAATTCGATATTTGCACTTTCGATTCTATCCATGTCTTTTTCCAGACAAAAGCGAAGGATCTGATGGCCTGGGTCTGCCAGTTATCATCGGAGTGGTCGCCGGTTTTGCATTCTTCGTTCTCATCATCGTTATTCTCATCCTCTGCCTCATCAAACAGCGGCGAAGTCGTTAAGCATCGGCCTCGGCCAGAAATGATAACTTCGATTTACCATATGGCGGTGAGGACTGACTACATTTTACTCAAAAATTAATTGACTCTAACTTCCCTCCCCCCTGTCTCGCAAAACTCGCCTTTCACTGTTCTCCTCACGAACAATCACTCCCAAATTATACTAAATAGAGAAGCAAAAACACCACACTTGGAGGACAACTTGATAATTATAAAGGATCTTAAAAGACGCGCGTGTGTCTGTAAATAGTATAATACAGGGTTTAAAAAAAATAGGCATACAACTTTATAACTTCGAGACAAAAAAAAAAAAGAAACAACACAACCATACATGTTAAATTTATAGTTGTGTTTATTGTACTACAACGCCACTGAAAGCTTGCACTAAAGCCTACTTTCCTCATTTGACACTATAACGGATTGTACTATAAGTTGATCTATTCATTTCCTCACCCTTTTTTGGTGCGTAACTTTTGGGTAACGGATCGACTAGATCTGAGTACATTATCTTATTCAGTTGCACAATGTTTGTATTTCAAGCCTAAGAACTTAGTTTTGTTTATTGAACACAGCCCGCACTTGTATGGTCAAGATTCTTCTGGAATCTCCGACTTAGTTCTAGCATAGTAATGATCTCGTCACCCCTTGTTTACCTTTGTTTTAATTGCTTATGACGTGTACCAAGAATATTCTCTTACGATTTATGTCATTCCTTTTCTGGATGATTCGACGAGATTTTGTATAAATAAGAATCGAAATTATGTTTAGTCAGTCAACATCAAGTCTACAGTGAGTGATTGTTAAGTCTACCTACAGTGAGTGATTATCGAGTTAACCTACAGTGACTGTACAGTCAAGCTCTTATGTTGGATTAAACAGTTTGTAATTCTTACTTGCGGACTTCGGATTTATTCTCTACGGACGATTCGTGTGATTAGCTATAAATATTTTCAAACCCCTAGACAAACAGCCTAACAGATCACCCCCATCATTAAATCTGTTACAGACACGAATGGTAATGATTGTTTTTTAGAATGTCTCTTTGGCGGTAGGGTCGAATATCATCTAACCTGGCCTTTGCTAACGCTTAACAAACATGCAATATTCTATGTTACTGAACAGGTCACAGCGATATTGCACTTGGTCGTTGTCTCTCGGGCTGAAGGTATGCTGTTGCATTCCCTTGCTAACGCCAACAACTGCTGCGATCTGAAGCGCTTTTCTCCCTGAAACAAAGCACTATCAGACACATGTACAAAAACTATAACAGCAGCAATAATAATTTATCGCCGTAATATAAAAAAAATATTTGCCTATGGAAATTACTTTGAAAATTTTTTTTCTGAAGTTCATGTTTTTTTTAATCGACATTGTTTCCTCTTTGATCGCAAAAGAAGATGAAAAAGTTTTCTGTAGAGTTTACGACAATTTTTTTTTTATTCCTTGCTTACAACCATTAAAAATTTATTTTTAGTTAAAATTAAATAGTATAGTCATAAACCATTTGCCTACGAAAGATTATGCAATGCTGATAACATTTATTACAGCTGCTCAAATTGGTGGCCTATTTTTTCTTTTAAGTTAATCGATTATTGTTGCCACAACAATGGTGGCTTTGCAAGTAAAATATTCCGGTTTATCTATCACTATTAAAAAAAAACCTTCTGAAGAAACGATAATATGAAAATATAGAACATTCTTTTTAAAACCAGACATACTAAAACTAGAAATTAAAATTAGTTTTCAAAGTCAACTTAAGGAAACAAATCCCAATGTATTATAACTGATGTTAGTTTTTATATTAACACTTTTTTCGCTGGTAATTTACACACACAGAAAATGATATACTGAAGCAAAAATAATGTGCTTTGAGGTACCTTATTTTAAACGTTTTTGCATAAATTAAGTCCTAGTTGTGACTATACAGAGTACGTTTTTATCGAAACAGGTGCTGCATACATCTATCCCAACCTAAGTTATCAGCCAGGCCACGATGATTACAACAAGCCAAGCAACCCCCCGCCATACGCCGCAGACGAAAACCGTAAGTAGAGGCCTAATTTGACTACAAGGACAATGGATAATTTAGTAATCCTAGATGAACTAACACGAATGAAGCCCAGAGGAAAAAGAGGGAGAGGGTGTAGCGATATGAAGAGGGAAACGGTTATGGAGAAGCAGGAGGTGAAGGAGGAGGAGAAGGAGGAGGAGAAGGGGGAGGAAGAGAAGAAGGAGGAGGAGGGGGAAGAAGAAGAAGAAGAAGAAGAAGAAGAAGAAGAAGAAGAAGAAGAAGAAGAAGAAGAAGAAGAAGAAGAAGAAGAAGAAGAAGAAGAAGAAGAAGAAGAAGAAGAAGAAGAAGAAGAAGAAGAAGAAGAAGAAGAAGAGGAAGAGGAAGAGGAAGAAGAAGAAGAAGAAGAAGAAGAAGAAGAAGAAGAGGAAGAGGAAGAGGAAGAAGAAGAAGAAGAAGAAGAAGAAGAAGAAGAAGAAGAAGAAGAAGAAGAAGAAGAAGAAGAAGAAGAAGAAGAAGAAGAAGAAGAAGAAGAAGAAGAAGAAGAAGCATAAATTATATTTGGAAAAACGTGCTTTTACCTGGTTGAATTTTTTTTTTTACTTTTCAGCTTATGATGTTCCGAATGAGTACATGGTTCCAGAACCACAGCTTCCAAATTCAAGGTAGATGATGCTGAATGTCCCGCGCCATGAGGAGGAATCTGGCTAAATTAATGTTAAACTAAATGCGGATTATATCTACAATGTTGTCCTTTCTTTAACGTGCCGTCTGCCATTTGTACAAAAACAAATTCTTGTCTTTCTTACCAATAAATACAAAATGTCTACATCTATACGTGAAAACTCCGCTGCGCACCTATTAATCCTGATTTAGTACTTCAATAAACTAGAATTATAGACCCATATAGGTATATTGTCCCCCTTCTCCACCCCCCCCCCCCCACCGCTTCTTTTTGAGCAAGTTGGATCTTGACAATGATTCGAATAACAATTGAATATTTCTACTTTATGTTTATGATATTTGTATATTATCTTGACAATAATTATCGAACAAATTTCATGCGACGTTAAAAGAAAAAGCCTAACATTAGCAGTTCAGAATTAAACTCGTTTTGATCTAACTATAATGGAAAGTTACCAACGAAAAAAAAAAAAAGGACTGTAATTCTTTTTACTTAGGACTCAATATCAATGCAAGTTAGGGATGAGCTAATTTTCGTTGCCAAACTCCTCTTAACGCTTAAACACACACATTTAATAAATGAAGATAAGCAGGATCTGTGTGCCTTGACTTTAATCTATCAATGTAAATGATAATTCCTGACTTTTCTGCCGAATAGACTTTTCTTGGTAAGCTTTCCAAATATGAAACAGAGAAAAATCAAAATATAATTAGCATCATGAAATAAAGTTGTTGCAAAAATTAATTTACTCATACGTTGAAAAATATCTATACATGTTAGTATGCAAATCTAGTTTTATAATTCCATAAATAGTTATTTATAACATGTCGTTCATAACTTTGATGAGGCATATTTCAAACACAAGTCTTATCAAATTTCTAGATGACATGGAAAGTAAATGAGAGACAAGATTGGCGGTATCACAAAATTTATGTTAACAATATTTAGATTCTTTCAAATAGATCTTTCACTTCATTTTGCGCAGTTACTCAATGTTAAAATCAATCATAATGAAACCAACAGGTTCAATTTTGCATTGGCTCATTAAGTTAGCAAAATAGTGTAAATCATCAAGATAAAAACTTGAATTAAAATGCGATGCTTTTGACGGAGATAACAATTCTTGTTGTTTGAGCATTACTGTTTGATGAGTTACTTCTCTTGATCAAAAAAATATAAGAACGTCAAAAAACGAAATAGGTAAAATTAAAGCTCAGTGGTATTAATTTATACCATCTGAATTCTTCAGTTTTATGATACGTTACTGGTCTTTGTAATTTGATTTTTATGTAAGGTCAACAAAATCTGAACTAAAAATAGTAATTTAAATTAAAGTGTAACCAAAGCCCCTGTAGCACATTTAGTTATATAGAAAAATAATTATTGTGGTATATTATGGGCACTCTCACATAAAGATTTTATATAAATTGGCTACAAATCGCTCATATTAGAGCAGCTTACTTATTAAGAAGTTAAAGGAAGTATGATTACAGTCTGTGTGTTCTGAGCCAACCTGTCCATAGCCTGCTATGAATGTCTTGATGAGATGGCACAGGATATCCTTGCGACTGTCTCAAAGTATGAACATGAAAGGCTTTTATTTAATCAAGCTATCCTTAATTTATCTCGTAGACATTACATATCACCAGATCAATGTTCATAATTGTTTGGATCTGAAACTCTAAGCACCTCCCGTTAAGGAGCCCCTTCTATTGGAGTTTTTAAAGTTATCTGGAAATGAAATAGTACATTTTCAGATAGATTCAACAATGGTATAAATTTTATGCATTATTTTAAATATGAACTAAATGGCAGTGGGTTTTAAATATTCTTTCTTTTCGTCATAAATTTTGATTTCAACTACAGACCATGATCCGAAACAGTGTGTTCCTTGATCGCCCCCTTCCCCCATACACACACACACACACAAACACTTCACACAATGCGGGCTTCACAGAAACTCACAAGACTGGTGTGATGCTTCTGTTTTGAAATCGAGTTTTTCTGATCTACGTTAATAAAAAGTTCACTAAACATAGAAAAGTTCTTTATAAATGTGACCTATTTTATGATCACCATTATTGTATTGATCGTAATGATTCAAATTAGACAGAATTATTTCAATTTTAATATATGGTGCTGTGAACGGACCAACACTTATTTCATGTTACGCCGCTTAACCTCTATCAAATAACTCGTCTCTCACTCCCTCCCTCATTAATTATGATGCTCCTGTCGGATCAGTTCAGAGGGTATCAGGGTTCGGATTCTGCCCCAACTAGGAGCAACGTTGAACTATCAGCACACCCTTTTCTCACTCATTCAGGTATTAAATGAGTACCCGTTGTAATGAAAGGTCTTGTTTGCACACTGGACTGACCCTTTAGTTTTAATAGCTGCTAGTGGTTTAGTTTCGCTTCGAGCAATAAAATGGGAAAACGCTATGTAAAATCGCTCATCCATTTATTATGCCTTGGATTTGAAATCGAGTTTTCTTGGAAGCTAGATTTGATCTTGTGAAATTGTTTCACACTATTTTGATCTTTTCTTTATCCAGGTGAAAGCAAGATACACTCCAGCTTTTATAAGAGACTCTCGGCCTTCAAAAGACTATGAATATTCCTTTTTTTTTTTAAATTTGAACCCGGAACGGAGGATACTTTCTTTTTTTTCAAATCATAGTGATTGGAAAATGAACCAATAGCACAATCCCAGAAGACGATTTTTACCCATTGATGTTCTTTTTTTTTCGAAACATGTGCGTGTAGTAAAAGACAGAAATTTCTCTAAAGATGATAATATAGCTATACACTTTCTCGTGAACAAATTAGAAAAAAAATCAACAAAGTAGGTATTGGTGCTTTAATTCCTCCACAAGCGACAGGGCCTTATATTAAATTATCCAAAGTAATGATACACATCAGCATAAAATGATAAAATCTAGATATATAAAGAAACGTTTCTCACAAACTCGTTCACTGGTCAAATAGGAGAGATATCAGCTTGCGCTTTATTGCAACCAACTAGACAACTGGTTTTGCCCTTTTCGTGTTTTAGAACGTTTGCTCTGACTACACACAACAAAGAAGATAAATAGGGATGAACGACCGCTCATGGCTTTAATTGACCACCATTATGATTGTCCCTATTTGGAATAAATTGCAATAAGCAGTTGAGGTCACCAGCCTTTCACAGGAGTCCATTTGTCCACGACCTGGTCACCTGAGTGGACATAGAACACTTGGTGCATTGCAACTGCAGCACATGCCTAAAAGAAAACAGAGTATAGAAGAGTTACAAAATGCACTATTTGTTGCCACTTTGTAATTATAATAATAGAAAGGAGGGTTGAAGAAAGAGGACGCATTGGATGTAAAATTATTATCTTGTTTTACCAATAGTTCAAAAACAGTTGTTCCTTGTTGTTTTGAGATAAATATACATATACATACATATATATATATATATATATATATATATATATATATATATATATATACATATTGACGTAAAGTTTTGTGTGGAGTAAAAGTAGTTCCCTTAGATGTTGTCATTTACCTTTCTAACTTTATTGCTTTGTGTTTTATGAATTTAAAAGCCATTATCAATAAAAAGCAACAGTTGAAAAGACGAAGCATCGTGCTATAGTCAGAATTAGATTTGTTGAGTTTCGATCGATTTCTCTACACGAATACAAATCTTGCATGCCATTATCCTTCTCATTATACACATTTTTACATAATATTTTATGGAACCTTTTGATAACGTGCATAATCAAAGAAACTACAAGTAACAGGTGTTAACACGAGAGAATACTCTGTGCTAGAATCTCATCGTCATCAGCTAGTCGAGCCTTGATCGATTTCTCTTTATTTATACAGAACTAGCATGCTATGAGCTGTTGTACCTTTGCTTTTTTTTTTTTTACGAAACTTTGCTGAACTCTTTCATAAAGCTTTTTGAATTTAGTTAGTTTATAGAAACGTGGTTTATTGTCAGATGTAAGTTTTACCTCCTTATCATATGAAACAATGCACACCATTTAAAAAATTTCTATTCTCTCGCTGTCCACACCATTACGTCTGTTTCATCACATTGTGCAGAAAAATGCGTGAAACGGTAAAGCAACCACAAAAAACAAAGGTAAATAGTAGGATTGTTATCCCGCACTCACATACATATATCTATATATACCGTACACAGACACACACACACACATATATATATATATATATATATATATTATCTTAAATTAAGAAATAAGTTACCATCTAATAATAAATCAATATACAATATTAGAAGAAATCAAATCTTACATGATATGGGTAAATGAAGAAAATCGTTCCGATAGGATACTGGCTGCAGTCCAAGTCTCCTAGTTTAGCAACAATCTTTCCTATTTCCTGAGACATCCCAATCATTCTAAAGGATACAAATAGTTGGACCTTAAATTCTCAAAGAGATACTTAAGTTACAGATTGGATGTTGAAAAGTGTGAAACACAGGTGGCTTGCTAGCTCTTCACACATTTCTTACTCTAATCAAACTCATAAATTCATCACCTGTGTTACAAAGTTCAAGAAATGATGCTGATTGAATACCTCCAATTTAATGGTCAAACAAAAGCAAAAATAGATGTCTTTGGATTTAAAAGAGCGACTTTCAAATTATTGTACAAAAGATAATTAATTAAATATATATATATATATATATATATATATATATATATATATATATATATATATATATATATATATGCTTTTTGGTCCTGACTATAACACTTTCAATAGCTTTTTCCTCTAATGAATAGAAAACAAGCGAAGAAAAACTGAGTAACTTAATCGTAATACTATTCATAAAGTAATTGGTTTAAATCATATCTCAGGAACTTGTGCTTTCATTATTCTGTTTTAACACTAAATACATCGTACATGTATTGTGTTCTCAATGAGCCTGAGCAGTTCAAGTAGTATCATTTTTTTTCCTTTCTGAAAGTTACTTATCTTCTTACTTGAGGTTACTCTCCCCTTGAATCAGACAGAAGTCGTCTTCCGGAAGTCGCTGCGCTATTCCATCATGGCTGATTGCCGTAAAGCCACAGTCAACAAGAATCATTCCCTTCTCTGGTTTGTGGGCAATGACTCGAGTCATCACTCGACCCGCAATATCCGACTCTTTGCACGCATTCAGGAGATATTGCTCATAGTCTTGAAGGAAGAATTAAAAAAAAAATGTTATACCGTTCGACTTTTATAACTTAATAATTATATTGAAAAGAAATTTAATGCAGTGATGTTTGAGATTTCCATGTTTACCCAAATAATCTTTCCTTATTCACATTTCAAACTTGGGGATGGGTAAATTTAATTCTTCAACTGATATTCATGTTCTGAACAAAACGTCTACAATAAATTTAAACTGATCATATTTCATGATCCTTGGACACATTTATGAGAAATGTTTGAATTGTTAAATGTACTTATTCAGGTGCAGCAGTCACGTACCGTAAAAGATATAGTTTCCTGGATGGAATTCTGATAACTTGCTGTTTTGGGAGATAGGAAGGCTGCACGTCGGGGTCGAACCGGTCCCAAAAGGGCATGAGATACCAAGCTTGTTAAACCTACAACATACCGAATTATTTTTTCAAGCTTTTTTTTTTCTAATACATTGTTGTTATTTTTTGCCTATGCAAGGTTGATGGCGTCAATATCGTTTGTGGTTTAATAAATATTGAACTCGTCATATTAAGATATTTTAAATGGTTATCTTGACTTCCAAACAACCAGGTAAGTGTAAGATCTTTAAATTAGAAGATGAAGGTAATGACAGTTACACGATGCAAAAGAGTTTCAAAAGATGGTTTTATGTTCTAATAACACTTTGACAGACTCATCCATAAAAATTACTGGCTTCTAAACTTAACCTTGAAATAAAAAAAATATTTTGGAAAATCTTAAATCAAACTTCAGACAAGAAACCCTTCAAGAACTAAAATAAAGTCATATATCAAAAGGTTTATCCTCAAATCCACTAACCTTGCCTCTAATGAGCAAAGCAACCCGACAGTTTTGCTCTGTAAAGTTTCTCTATCTTTCTTGCTGAAGATAGAGTAGGAGTCCCCACAGTGGCAGTAAACACCAGACAGAGTCATCTTCGCTGATTCAGTGATGCTCAGAGCTGCGTCAATCACTTCTTGACCGGCGATGTCAAATCCAGCTAAAGAAGAATTATACTCGTAATATCAGAGATGCAGATCATTTTGTGTTTGACTTTTTTTTTTGTTTTATACAGGCCGTCCACGACATGGTAATTTCAGGCTATTTTTTGCGAATAAAATTAAACGCCCACCAGGCGGGCCGATCTGACACTTAATGCGACAGTGTGGGACTGAACTAACGATTAAGATCCCTTTGAATATCAAGCGGACGGTCTAAACCCTCAGCCATCGGCGCTCCTGATATTGGTCGAAAAGAAACTTAAAGTTCATCAATTGTGAAGATTAGTCTTCGTATAAGCTTCTGAAAGATATATACAAAGTTCCACAATACCTACGCAAAGCAATCATCAAAAAGAAGACAATGATATCTTCAAATTAAACCGAATACACACTGTTTTCTTAATATTTGTAAAATAGAAATCAATGATTGTACTTAAAACCAGTTGCTAGTTTGAGACACATAATTAATTTGACTCACAGAAAAAAAGTTTTAATTTGCTTATTTCAGCATTATTTTTATTTAATTTTTTTTTCGATAATTATCACTCAGTTTTTGTATAATGTACGTGATCAAAAAAGTTTTAGTCCACATTCTGCAATAACGATAACGTTACAAGGCAGAAGACATTTAAGCCCGCTGTCGGTCATGATCGCCCTTCTCCGCATTTCGCCCAAAGACCTCCTATATTATGCAATTTGTTACAAACTTGTTCAGTTCTATTGTTACTGTTCACAAAGAGACATTACTTTTTTTTTGCATAATGCGCAAAATTGAACTTCTCTATTTGAACCTACTTCTTCCATATCCAGCGTCGACCTCTATGACGATCGACCACACTTTGGCTGGTGGGAGATCTGCCTCATGCGCCTTCAGAGTAGAAAGTCCAGCCGAGTCACTCACGAAGACGTGAAAATTCTCAAGCTCTTTCATCAGATTCAAGCATCTATAACGATAATATTAATAAAACAAACAATAACCAATGTAGCATTGGTAATCAAAGATTTTTTAGGCTAAATGAAGAAACCACTCATGGGCCTAAAAGAACAAAAATGGACTATGTTTTATGACTCATGATTTTTATGACTACGATAAATATTAATTGAGTAACATGTTGCACTAAGACTTCTGTCAGTTTCGGGTACAACACATCAGGCAATAGCTAGGGTTCGAAACCCACTGACTTCTAATTAACACAAAATCTATAACTGAATCTTTCTTCCAAAGCTTTTTTTTTATCGGTTGTTCCAACCACTTTGGTTCACCCTAATATAATGCATCCAATACTCTCAGGCCTCGTAAATCACTACGTAGCTTAATTAACCAGGTGCTGCAAAACAATTGAATTTCTTAAATTTCTTAAACAGAACTTTCTAAACACTATTATAAAGCACTTAGGAATCTTCTTTTTATTGCATATCACTGAAGTATTTTAGACTAGGTTTACCACCTGCAAGGATCATTGTAATTGGAAGAAGAAGAAGAACAACTACAACAACAACAACAAAACCTTCCTTTCCTTGTGGGAACAAACCAACTTACACAAAGTGCATAATATCATATACTCTCACCTTTTAATTTTGCTGTCAGTGATGGGGTGCGCCAAAAGGATGTCATCAAAACCCTGAGAAGCGTAAAATTCTGCCTCAGCTAAAGTAGATACGGCGATACAACGCTTTGATCCTCCTGTCTGAAGCAAGGCGGCTCCTCTGGGTGAGCATGATAATTTTATTTTGCCAATAAAAACAGGTAGCAATTTTTTTTTATAAACTCTAAACTATCTACATATCCTGTTATACGCACATTATCATGTAGTACAAACTACAGGGATTTCTTTAAGGCATTGCTATTTTCGGCACTCTTTTCAGGGGTTTATTCGCTAACATTAAAACTTTGGAAGGAACTTTAAATGATCAAAGAAAGTAGTAATAACCATTATCTTGTATTAACAATTGATATTAATATTTGTACACTTTAACATTATAAGCCCAATTCTAATTTAAGAAATTGTCAGAACAAGTGAGCGCAAAACGCATTGATAGAAACAGTTAGTAAAATAGGGTGACAAAACGATAACATCGAACGAGTATGACTGACTTCATAGTTACTGTCAGGAAATGAATACATTTAAAAGGTATTTCAATTCCTCTACTGCGTATGCACAAACAAGTGAGTCCTGTTCATAAATGATTTTAATTAATGCGATAATTTAGTTTCAAAAGCTTAATCTTTTGAACAAACAAACAAAGAAACATAGAGAACAGAAATAACAAATTGTAATTAATAACATAAAAACGATACTGTTTCCTTGAATATGTCTCTTGACATTTTTTTCTTTATAAAGATAACTTTAAATTTTAAATCTTCTGGAAAACTAGTTTAAATAGAGACTATGAATTTAGATTTTTTACCTCAGAGCGAACAAACAAGAAACAAAATATACAGAAAATAGTAATTACTGCAACCTTGAATCAAGGTATATACTTAATAAATAGACTTTGACATGGGCTGTGCACCACACACAAGTTACCTTATTATCCTTTCAGACAATGAAATAAAATAATTCCGCTAGGGAGAGGACAGCAACAATATTCCATTTTGACAATAATTAAGAAAAATTGCGTATGATGAAAGAACGAAGGAAAAAACATTCATATGAAAAGCAGTATTAATGAATTAATAAATTAGAAAATTAATTTTGCATTGTCACTATCAACCTAAATTTCATTATATTAGTTTTCATAACTGCCAGTCTTATCTTATAATTTTATATTAAATATTCTGGCTAAAAGGAGTATGTCTATTAATTATGTAATTTAAAATGAAACAGAAGCCTATGTTGAACTTGGTGTGTAGAATTAATATTCAACTTCTTGATATTTCGATGAAGGTATTATTGTGTGAGGCAGGGTGCAAATATCGAGATTTTGCCATAATCTGTAACAAAAATATATTTTGTGTTACAGCGCTCCAATAACTCCAGTCAGTGTTCCTCATAGGCTTAAGCGGACAAACCGTAAACTTGAAATTTAGAAGAATATTACATGTATCCGTATTCGAAGCCTTTTTATATTGTCTTTTGAAATACTAAGGGTTTTCTTCGGTTTTACTTTTTATTGTCTCAATATCTGAATTTTTATTGAAAAATCATCTAAGTTTAAACATGTTAGGTGTAGTTATATTGCTCCTATAATAAGCGTGGAATTTCCCAAAAATGTTATGCTGCGCTCTACCAAGAGTTTTTGCTAGGAGCCGGTATAAATGAATGTAGAATAACTTTCCGATGATCGCAAGCTAATGCACATGATATTTATTAAAATACGGGCAAAATCTGATTCTGGACACTTATTAAAAAAAAAAGAAAAGAACTGGGGCCAGTTTAGACAATAACGGAAAATTCTACATCAATCAGATATCACTGTTGCCAAAAGGCATTATAACATATTTGTTATGCCTATAGAGATGATCTTCAATTACATCAACTCAAATCTTTTTAGGACATATTTTTACAATCCAATATTATACCTTTAAGATTATAGTATTTCTGCATTTCGATTTGGATGTAATAAAGAAGATAAATATTTCTTCGTTGATAAGAATTATGGCAGTAGCTGAGACCGCGAGGCCAAATCTTTCCAGATACGTAGATTAAAAAAGAAAATTGTGATTTTAGGATCATTCTGTCATATGGCATCCACAAACTGGGATTCAACTGTTTTATTGTTTGATTATATTTCTTTTATCTGTATCCATGTGAACATAATGAGGGAGTTCAAGAATTTCTTTTAAGAGATTTATTTATTCAGAAATGTATAACACACCTCATGCATCCTAAAAAGAAGCAGTAACAGATGAAGAGATAAGTAGTTACGACAATTTTAAAAGCCTGTTGTAACCTGAGTTGACGACCCGACCTTGACCTTGACCTTGCATACTTCTGAGAATTGATAAGATAATTGAAAGTCCAAAAGTGATCGACAGATATCGGGTAAAGCACGAGTTTATTTCTAACTCAGAGGTAACCCAATTGATAACCACGTCTGTCCGTTCAGACACCTGGTATTTGGAACACTTCTTTTGCACTAGCTTCACTTAGAATTACTTCTTAATCTTGTATGGATGAAAGAATTTTAAACAACCGGTGTGCATATCACACAGCTAAGCTCTTCTTTAATGTAATGTTTGATTTGATTGGCACTGCAACCGCTGTTCGCTTGAACGTCATAGTCTTGCAACAATAGTCTCTCATTTTCAAACGCTTTACAACACCGAAACGTTGAATTCAACTTTAAAAAAAAAAAAACAAATCAGCAACAACAACAACATCAACAACAAAACCGCCATAACAACAACAGAGCAACACAATAGTTCTGATGTGCCTAAGATTATGATACATAAGACATTTTGAAACTTTAACAAATCTCTATTAACATGTTTATTTGCACGGTAAAGTAATTATCTTTGCCATTAGTTGTTTTACCACGAACAAGTTTGTTTACAATTGCTCTCTATCCTCTTATTCTTGAGAATTATTTATTACAACAGCAACAACAACAACAACAACAAAAACAACATAAAAAATAATAATAGTAATGCTACTACTACTACTACTACTACTACTACTACTACTACTACTACTACTACTATGTGGTAGTAGTAGTAGTAGCAGCAGCAGCAGCAGCAGTAGTAGTAGTAGTAGTAGTAGTAGTAGTAGTAGTAGTAGTAGTAGTAGTAGTAATTGTATTAGGAGGAGGAGGAGGAGTAGTGTAGTCGTCGTAGTAGTAGTAATAGTAGTAGTAGTAGTAGTAGCAGCAGCAGCAGCAGCAGCAGCAGCAGCAGCAGCAGTAGTAGTAGTAGTAGTAGTAGTAGTAGTAGTAGTAGTAGTAGTAGTAGTAGTAGTAGTAGTAGTAGTAGTAGTAGTAGTAGTAGTAGTAGTAGTAGAAGTAGTAATTGTATTAGGAGGAGGAGGAGGAATAGTGTAGTCGTCGTAATAGTAGTAGTAGTAGTAGTAGTAGTAGTAGTAGTAGTAGTAGTAGTAGTAGTAGTAGTAGTAGTAGTAGTAGTAGTAGTAGTAGTAGTAGTAAACTATCATCAGAGTTACATGTATTATTTTTATCATTATAAAAATGAAACCATTCAATCACATGACCTAGAAAGAAAATATTAAACCATGAGGGTTTAGTTTAAATTACAGTCTACAATAATGGGGTGAAGAAATATCACGTGAGTTTATCTTAAAATTGTCCAATAAGAAGGCGAGGATACGACCGAATTTTTGCCCTGCATATTCTTGATATCAATGTCTGTTAAAAACTCACAAGGTTTTGTGTGTTTTTGTGTGAGGTCGTAGAGTGAGCTTCAGACGTTCACACGTGTCCCTCATTCTCTTTGCATTCTGCTCTACTCTGTTTATGTCCAGCACAAAACACGGGGTCTCAAGGTCGCTCAGTTTCACAGCCATGATGCACGACAAAGTTCAAAGAAACCGATGCTAGAGCACAATAATAATAATAATAATAATAATAATAATAATAATAATAATAATAATAATAATAATAATATTCCTATTGTACTAGGCTGTTTTATTGACGCAACAGACTGTCTCGCTAGTTAACGGTGAAATGGAAATTGATGATAAGGCATGTCCCAACAGCACTGCATAGAATATTATTTAACAACTTTCGCCTAACTGAATATAGTACCGGTAACTAGACTGTAGATCTGGGTTAGTACAGGCCTCTTCCAACACACGTGTTGTCGGCTAACTTCACCTCACGGTGGAACCTTGACCTACAGCACATAAAGCTGCTTCGATTGCATGACAGCGCGTGACATAATTCTGTGATACAATGGATCTAATAATATTTTTGCAGCGTTAGAGAGAGAGAGAGAGAGAGAGAGAGAGAGAGAGAGAGAGAGAGAGAGAGAGAGAGAGAAAAAAAAAAAGAAAGATAGAGAGGAAGAGGGAGAGAAAAAGAGAAAGAGAGAAGGAAGAGAGAGAAAGAGAAAGAGATAGATAGAGAGAGAAAGAGAAAGAGTGAAAGTAGAGACAGACAGACAGACAGATAGAGAGGCAAAGATATGCTTAACGTTGAACTGAAAACCATGCCACATGGAATAGCTTATGAGTTTTTTAAGGAGAAAGAGAGAGAGAGAGAGAGAGAGAGAGAGAGAGAGAGAGAGAGAGAGAGAGAGAGAGAGAGAGAGAGAGAGAGAGAGAGAGAGAATGCGCCAGATGAGCCAAGTGGATAGGAAAATAAAAAGAAAAACAAAGAACCAATGAGTTTTATGAGAGAGAAAAAACGAGAGTATGACGGCATAAAGAGACATGGAAAAATTGACAAATTAGCAAAATACTATGGACAAAGAGATTGATAGATACACAGATGAACTGAACAAATATTTAAACATTAAATTAAGTAGAGAAATTGGGGAAGAAAAAGAAATGCACATAATGCAACCGTGCATAGTTGATAGATAGCTAGGTAGACATATAAATAGATAGATAGATAGATAGATAATCTATTGTCAGATGAATAGATAGACAGATAGATCAATGTGTTGAAGGATAGAAAAATAGATGAAGAGAGACACGATAGACCAATGGGTCATAAAATGTTAACGAAATAGCTGAGCATATATATATATATATATATATATATATATATATATATATATATATATATATATATATATATATATATATATATGTATTAAGATAAATAGAGACATTTAGAAATAGATAGGCCACTTACTCTCTCTATTTATCACTATCTTTTATTCTTAAGGCATCCTGCCTTCTCTGGGTGTATCATTTAAGCTGTGATTATATCTATCTTTTGACCCAGTTAATTCCTGTTTATCTTCTTCCGAATAAGCTAAGGCCTCTCTACCCTTCTTTTTCTTCTCTCTCTTTTTCTCTCCCCTTCTTTTTTCCAATCAATCTAAAAATCTTCTTCACACTAACTGTTTTTATCTGGGATAGTATTTTTTTTTCTATTTATATGTTCCTGGAACTAGCACAGAATTATCGCAACCTGGTAAGGAACTGATCTAGTACCGATTTCTTTTTCTGTTTTAACATAGTCAGCAGGGTAGAACTTAAAATGTGATACCAGACCTAAAAGTCTTCCCCCTGACTAAGATGTAGAATGCCACAGAGTTTTTTTTTTTTACAGATAATTATGTCAAATAAATGCGATTAACTGGCAGCTCTCTAGCCAAGACCCTGAAATACTGGAGAAGAGCTAAAATTTGACTTATTAATATATTGCCTTGTCTTTGTCTGTCCTTTACTTGCTTGTGCTGTCAACTGCTGCCTAAAGGGTTGTCTTACTAATCCAAGATCTACCATCTACCTCATTGGGTCCAAAAAATGTTAATACTGCCTGCTAAGAAACCAAATTTGACACATGACCTTAGTCAAGTACCACAAGATTAAAAAAAATAAGGCATTGGACTTATTGGCCGATGTCCATTGTCATACCGCGGTAGATCCTTCAAATGACCTAAGCCATCACTATCCCATTATTTCGCATTGAAATCTAAAACTATGCACCCGTCCAAGTTTTTACCTCTTAAAAAGTTAACATCCAAAATTTCAAGGCGAAAACATAAAATTTAAACTCGCGAATTTCTATTGGGTTTATCCCAAAAGTAGAAAAGAAAAGGTAATGTAAGCCACAATAATTTATGGCTAGTTCTCTAAAGTGAAGACTTAGCAGATGTGAACTTGAAAATAATATTATTCAAGAAATTTAATATCACAGTTAAAACGACAAACTGATAAGATATATACCAAGGAATCATAAAAAAAAGATTTAAAAGTAGCAAGAGAGAGAGAGAGAGAGAGAGAGAGAGAGAGAGAGAGAGAGAGAGAGAGAGAGAGAGAGAGAGAGAGAGAGAGAGAGAGAGAGAGAGAGAGAGAGAGAGAGATGAAATAAAAAAAAAGTTGAAAATAAACAATTATTGTTAGAGACTAACAGAACACACAACTTATCAAATGTGCAGACGCCTATTTCCATTTTTGGACACGGTCTTGGTCTTTTAAACACAAGGTTTAGTGGAAAACAATTATATCAAAACGCCACTGAAAAAGCTCGACGCGAGTGAAAAGAAAAAAATAAGGAACAAATTAGTTTAAGGTATGTTTACATGAAGCAATTTGCAGCTATCAACACCATTCTAGAAAGTTCTTTGACACTCGGTACCCTGCAGCGATTCACTTTGCTTGCGATTTGTGGAAAGCAGGATGAAGTTGAAAGATTCCTTGCTTACCATAAATCAAAAGCAACACGAATTGCTGCTTATGATGCCAGAGCATTTTGTAAACATATCCTCAGGAATAGACTCGTAGTGTATGTGAATGGTTGTTCGCTAATATTAAGAAAAAAATCAACTTTATGAAAGTACAATACATTCCCTAATAATTTTGTAGATATGATCTCCTTGTTTCAGAATTGGAAATTTGAACCTTAAAAAGCAAATTATTGTCATTCAGGATTGGAAATATTTTTGCACCGGCTAAAAGACCTAATTCAACGGAATCACAAAATATAAAAATTATTTTGATAGCTATCAATTTCATAATTACATTATAATTTTATAATGTCAAATCATACAAAATGATAACGTTAAAAAGGAAGAGAAGCCGATTCACCTTTTCAGTGAACTGACCACCTTCAATTGATAAACCTATTACAGAGAGTGCTGTGGCCGTTGGGACCTTTTCATGCGCACGGCAATAGAGTCCCGTTCGTAGAATGTTTTTTTAAGTTTGTAATAATAATTTGATTACACGCTTATTCTTTGTTAACACTATGTTGATTGAATGTTATATTTATAACATTTTACACACCACGGTATCGATAATTTCCTATGTCACTACCTCTGTTCGTAAGGGTTGCTGTTTTACAGCGCATTACACCTTGTACCAAGAGCATTCTCGTATAAATTATGTAATTCCTTTACTAGACAAATCGATGAGATTAAGTATAAAAATAAGACTGGAAATCAAGTAAAAAAGACAACTTCTTGAAAGCAGTGAGTTAACATCTAGTAATCTGTGAATCAACTTGCATTCAGTCAGTCGTTGGTCGGTCAAACTATTGTTTATGAAAGCAACGAGTTTTATTGTTTGGATTGAGCAATTTTCAACTTCTACAAACGGATTTCAGCCTTACTTTCCATGGACAAGTCTTGTGATTGGCTGTGCATATTTCAATACCTATAAACAAACGAAGCCAAAGAAATTATCTAATTTGCTACACCATGTCTATATCAAGATCCTTTCGAAAAGATTATCAGAAGGCTATGCGTTTCGGAACAAAATAAAAAAAAAGCGTAATATAGGAATTCATTGCTAACCAACAAAATTAGCTAACAACTCTTCTTTTCAAAAGTGTTTCAAATCACGAGAGACTGACTTTGAAATAAAACTTTTGCTGCTAGGAGTATATCTGGAATTAAGGTCCATAAAGTTTAAGTTCGTGCAATTTTTGTTGTGAAAGCTACTACTACTACTACTACTACTACTACTACTACTACTACTACTACTACTACTACTACTACTACTACTACTACTACTACTACTACCACTACTACTACTACTACTACTACTACTACTACTACTACTACTACTACTACTACTACTACTACTACTACTACTACTACTACTACTACTACTACCACCATTACTACTACTACTGCTACTTCTACTACTACTACTACTACTACTACTAATACTACAACCACTACCACCACTACCACTACCACAACTACTACCACTACTACTACTACTACTACTACTACTACTACTACTACTACTACTACTACTACTACTACTACTACTACTACTACTACTACTACTACTACTACTACTACTACTACTATTATTATTATTATTATTATCATTATTTTGATCATGGCATTATTTCAAAGGCATTTGGTTAAATATTTCTCATTCACATATAATATTCATGCCCACTCTACTGAAAAACATTCTATTTTATAGCTAGCTTGCCTTAAGACCCGTTCTTTTTATCATTAAATCACATAACTGGTCTAGATCTTGTGTGAGTCACCTCCTACCTAGCTGTTGAAGAATAAGGTATTTTGCTGGCGACGGAAGTTCTTCTCTACCCATTTTGTTAAGTGAATGCCATTTTATACTTTTGATGATTTTTTTTGTGTATTGGGATGTCAAAACATTCATAACGAAATTACAAAGCCAGTTCGATACCGGTTTAATAAAAAAATTGCAATGAAAGGCCGTTCGATGATATTTTTCTTTGAAGAATACTTGGAAACATACTTTTATGGTGATACTAAGTCTCGATAGAGTCAATTTCTCTGTGTAACATACTGTATAAAACGTGGTAAACACCCTCCAGGTGATATTATTGATTCAGAGGAAGAGACATCTCAATGAATTATAGAGATTTTGCGAATGTGTGCCTTCACAGAATTTATGTAAAAAACTTTAAGCGTCGTTTATTATTTTCAAGCCTTTTGTTTCAAAATTCAGTCAATAGAGAGAGCACATCGTCCCATTGTTCAAGACTACAAGTTGCTCAGGTTTGAAAATTGGCATTTATCATTTTTGGAAATTTTTAAAGTAACTCTGTTTAAAAGTGGTTATCTTGTAGAGCTTTCAAAATAAATTGGTTAGAAAATTGACATTTCTTGTCTTTGTCTTGGATAATTGGTTATTTTGGCATTACATTTTAACATGAAAGATGAGGAAAAAAAATTGTATGTGAGATTACAATAAAAAACGATACATTTTAGAGGTAACGTAAAATATCTTTATTTGGAATGTTTCTAACGCACATTACAATACAGATAATACACATTTAATCGTGATCATTGAATGAAAATACAGACAACATCACGAAGAGAAGGAGGGGCAGGCTCCGTCATACTGTGGCGGAAATAGTGTGCAAGTTAAAAGGCTGAGGGAAATTAGCAAGATACGGATTGATTTGACAACGAGGTGAGATGTAGCTGTTCAAATTACCAATTAATGTAAAGGCCTTTTGGGTGAGAGAATACACAAAAATAAAATTTGAAAGTCATTTACTGCGAAGGGCAAAATTGTGTGCATGATTACATAGAAGAGCGTCATTGCTTTAGGTACAAAACAGGATTTTATGACAGCACGGGAATATCATACGTAAAAACAATGATTGGAGTAACAATATTTACGTTTAAATCACTCTTGAATATATTCGTGACGATTTAAAGTGTCGGGATTAACAGTATTCACAGGTGATATCTTACACTGTAATTATTTTCTCCATTTCAATAATTTAGTATCACATAATGTTTTGAAAAAAAATATCTCTTGAAATATTCTTTGTAGTTATTAACAAATCTCTTCATTGTTCGTTTAATGGAACCGAATGGGAAAGGTTTTTTTTTTAAATCTTTTTTCACATTTGATCTTCAAGTTATAAATGGAGCAGGGGTTTTCTAAAAAGAATTTAGATTTCCTGGTGAGCTTTTTCACCATAAAATAGGGGTTGGAAATTTGTCACTGCTGAATTGAGGTCTATGAAAATGACAGAGCAAGTTACCACAGCAAAAATATATTTGCAGTAATGTAGTCTTATAAAATAGTAATCAAATCGATCCCCTAATACCATTCGCGCACATTAACAAAAAGAAAAAA
>JAWDGP010006429.1:947500-1032500 GCA_033675545.1 Elysia crispata
GATAAACATTTTTTTTTGCCCCTCCAATGATTGCCTAAACGCTGATATATTTGAGATTTTTGGAAGTATTACTTAATCAAGTCATTAAAAATTTAATGGAAAAAGTAAAGGCAAGGAGACGGTGCTATGCAAAAGTATCACTTGGAAAAAATGTTTTTGACATATGGAGAAGATCTTTAAAATATTGTTTTTCCAGCATTCTGCGTAACACATAAGATATGATAAGATAGACGAATTTATGTTTTAGACACTAGGAGATTGCCTATTTGCTGTTCTTCAGTGACCAGACTAATAGCTGTGGCAGTATTTACTGAGTTATTTTACAAAGAGGGACTTTAACCAAAGTCTTTCTTGAGGACTTACTGTAACAGATTGCCTAAAGTCGCATTCCAAAGCAGGTCGTGGAAATAGATGATCCTACAAGATGATCTAGAGGGCGATCCTTTCTTGTTGAGACTTTCTATTTTTACTATAGTAACTGGAATTGTCTTGACTGAACAACGTGGAAAGTGGACATTTATAGCTTTATTATGAGTGACAAGATGAGTAACAATTATTTTATACATAATGATTAGTTATTCAGTAGAGCAGTTCATACGGAGCCAAGTAAGGTTACAAAACAATGATAAATATAAGTATAAAAATGAGCACGTTATGAATAATAGAATGTCAGCAGGTCATATCATACGATAGTAAGAAAATAACATAGTCCTTTGAGAGGAAAGTAGTTAGTTTGCTAAAACAGAGCTTGACAGGCGACGGCGTCAGTCATTGTCTCAAAGATCTCCCCCTTAATTTCTTCCATTCTGTTTAAATATGCACTTGCGCAATATTCCCTTTCCAGGATAATCATAATTTCTGAATCTTTCATAGAAATATCTTACTCTTGTCGCTTATCACATTTTTGTTAGATTTCCTATTCTTCATTCCTTTTAGCCTGAGAGTAATGATAGAAATAGCAATTATTCTGGACTGCATTCTGCTCTCACCACCTTTCTCAATTTCAAGGAAAATATACCAGATTTTGTCCAAATTTAGACATCTCATTCTTCTTGTGCTCACACTCCTTTTCCGCCAATGCGCTTTGCCCATCCTCGCAATATTAAAAGAGCCAAGTGGACTTACTGCAGCAAACTGTCAATAGTTATTCATGAATTACAATAAAGCATAGCCACGGGTTGCAAAGATCGCGCAACACATTCTTATTAACTTCCAAGCTGCGCCCTCACTATGAATGTGACGGTTTAAAAATATGAAGACTTCAGCCTCCAGCAATCTAATACTATTTCTCAACATATTTATCGCTAGTACGTTCGGTTTAAATGGAGACTCGTGCTCATTCAATTTTCGTTAGAAAACCATATACTTTAATGATCAGCTCATTAAGTTCTTACTTTAATCTTGAACATAACTTTCTTTTTGCAGTTGAGAAATGTGTTTTTTTTTCGGTAGTGAAGCTGGTAAGAGTGAATGTTTCTATATAGTTGTTTTTATATAAAAATGAAGTAAATTGACATTGAATGTAAAGACAGCTGACTTGATGTGCAGATACATCTCCTTTTAATATGAACGGGGGCAACTAACAACCATTAATGAGAGAAGTAATAAAAAATAGCCTTCTCTGTAAAAGGAACAAAAGAGGTAGAGAGAGAGAAAGAGTGAGTGAGAGAGAGAGAGAGAGAGAGAGAGAGAGAGAGAGAGAGAGAGAGAGAGAGAGACAGACAGACAGACAGAGAGACAGAGACAGAGAGAGAGAGACAGAGAGAGACAGAGAGAGGGATAGAGAAAAAGCGGCAGACAAACTGAGACGGAGACAGAGGCATAAAGGAGATAAATGATTTTGATAACAATTGGTAAAATCATAAACGATCCATTATTTAGAATCTGAATCCAGTTTTGACAACTCAGAGTCTATTAATTTCTCACAAAGTTGTCTCTTCACGTCACTACAAAGTCATTATGAATATTGATCACCTTTGTAAAAAAAAGTTATCGTTTTGAAGGTAGACAATTTCTGTCTTTTCATTGAAAAAATTATGCATTATCACACACATTTTTCAGTTCATAATTATTTAAATTTTAGAAATTAAAATAAAAAAGCCCATAAACATCTTGTCAATGTGTTTTTGCGAGCTCATCTTTTAAAAGAGAGAACTGTTCCCACTTTCAGCGAACATTTATAGCCAATTATCTCTTTAAATATTTAATCAATTCCACTTTAAACATGCCGCTTTATATCACTTTAATGTCTTTTCTTTGGACGACATACGAATTCTTAGCCAATCTACCACCGTCTTGTTCCTTACTAACTATCATGATAAAGTTTCAAACCAGGTTTTAGAGAGTAACCATGGAATGGGTGAAGAACTACTGAAATGAAACCAAACTTTTCCAGTTGATATATCCGTTTGAAATCTGCCACACAACGCTCATGAAAGTGTCATCCGATAAATTCCAAACGTGGGACATCCAAAGTACGAACATAATCATCAGTGGTAATTGTTGCTAACGGCATTTTTCTCTCACGGCCAAGTGCAACCATTATATCAAGATTGGCAAAGCTTGGTTGCCGTGATTTGGTAGTTGTTTTTTTTCACTCGCATATCAGCAGTTTCAGCAATGCTTCTGGATTGTCGGGGAGACAGCACCATTTCACCTGTTAAACTGGATGTAAGAATTCAAGGGCTGGAGATTCCAAGTCTCATATTGTGAGTGCCAGTAACAATATGTTGTTTTGCTTAAAAGCTAAATGTTGCATGCAACGTCTTTCTTGTCCAATGATACGAGATTTTTTACTGTATTCGTGTAAATTAATCAAACGTTTGCATGTCCTCCAGTGAAGCACCAGGAGGCATGGAATCCAGAAAGAATGTGCGCATGTCTCCTTTCCCCTTGACCCTGACGAAACCTCGCTCGCTAAGGCTGTAACGGTTGGATGAGAGGATGCGATACATTTCCGAGGTCACCTGGAGAAGTATGGACAATTAAGAATCGGATTTCTATTCCTTTTGGCTACTTGATTGGCAAGTATCATTTGAAAATTATTAAAAGAACAAACCATGAGGTTTTTTTCCGGACTCACAAAAGAAATAAACATGATTATGTGATTACCAATCTGCAATTAGCTGAAAAAAAAACTATTACTAGCGTATTTTCCTTTTTGGCTTAAACTCATAAATAATAATTTTGGAAATCAGAGTGTAAATTGAACTCATCTATCTGTATGGCTCACGGTATGTCATGACAGGGCGTTACTCATATATTTCAGTATATCCACACAGGTTACCTGAATTTTTCCAGGGACTCCGGTGCTATCCATGCGGCTGGCCACGTTCACTGAGTTGCCCCAGATATCATAGTGCGGTTTCTTTACGCCTATGACCCCAGCCACAACGGGTCCAATGTTCAGGCCTGAAATTAGGTTGACCACAACACTCGATTATTCTTTTTTTTTACTTAACATGCATGTAGTTATACTTCCATAATGTAACAAGGAAGACTCATTGACATAATGTGTATCGAACTTCTCAACATTTTTCAGGGCTTATCCTCCACCACATTATCTATTTCGATTCAATTCCTAGGCTCAATATCATTACTTTCTTTTTCTTTGTCAATTTATATCTTTCAAGCTTCTCCGTGTCCCATTTTAAGCAAGCTTTTTCCTTGCTCGAGCAGGTGTCAATCCAACTTTCTCTGCATTTAGACTGACATCTGCCTTTCTCAACACGTGTTTAATCCATCGACATTTTTTTGTTTGTTTCATTTTTAAATAGTGCGCCATACTTACTTTATTATTCTAGTTACGGTGGTCTGTCATATTATACCGGTACTCATTAATATCTAATTAGTCCCTATTTAACTTATTACCAATGTCCTCTTTCACCTGTTCAAGTTAAATCTATCAGATGCTCTTCCTCAAACAGATAAAAGATTAAATCCCTCAAAATGAACGTATGAATCGGGAGTTTCTTTTTTCACGATTTTTACCGGGTAGCTCTCTTTCTTATCATACGGCAAGTTATCATCACCCCATATATTTGCAGTAATACAAGAAAGTAAATAGACTTTTGAAAGTCTAGATTTAAAAGCATGCGTGGTATCCTTATTTGTCCTGTTGCCTTGTATCTATTCAATGTATTCATAGCATTTGGCATATCACATGCGTATGCACGTCGCAGTATGTTCAAAGGTTATTTTTACTAGGCAGGACATCTGGCGAATTTCATTATCATTATAATAGAGGACACTTCACACGATCATTCTAGCACAGTACTCAATCTATTGTTACGCCACGTTTCTTCTGATGGATTACTTGTCCATCTTTGTCTCACTAAGACTTCGGCTGTTTATGAATTTTCCTTTAAGTGTCTTATTTTTCTGGCGCCTTCCTATTGCTGCTATTTCTGTCTTCCTCTTTCATACAAAAGATTTCTCTTAATTTTTCAGCTTGAAAGCTGAAATTTATTTTAGTAGTGTTTAAAGTTCTGCATTGAATGTATAGAGGAATTGAAAAAACCTACAGGTTTTCGTGGGAAAGGATGTTTCTTGGTCCTTTTCGATGCATTGAAAAGTTTTCTTTAATTTTCTTTGACAACTGTTCTCTTATGGTTAAAATATAAACTTGACCTTGTTATGAGTTTAAAAAACCAACAACCTTGAAAGGGTTTTTTTTCATAGGAAATAAATACAAAGGTCAAAAATAAAACGCGTGATTGAAAGTCAAAAAAGCATGACTAATGTAAGTAAGTAATGATACTGATATCTGCGATTACATCAAACAAAATAGTGAAATAATTATCATCTTCATGGCCATGACATTTGAGAATAGTTAAATGAAGGCCACAGTAACTTAAGTAAAATATTATCATTCTAGAATTTCAATAAGTAAAATAATCTTAAAATAATAAAGGCTAAGCTTGGTTTACAGGCCTGAGCAAGAAATTGTCAAATGACAATAGAGAAAGAATTATTATTGACGATGTCTTCAGCCATATAACGGCTTTGAAAGAAGGGTAGCAACTTACCTATCCTTATGATGAAGTTGTTAAAGGAGTTCTCGTTAATGTATTGGAGCTGATTCTGCAAGGCGAACGTGTAGTCTGCCAGGGCGAGGATATGCGTCATGTCCGTGAAGTTTGTACGATGTGTGAGTCCAGAGGCGCACATATACGTCTGGCCCACTGTCTTGATTTTCTCCACACAGTAGAATCGCCGATGTGTTAAAAGCTGAGTAATATAGAGCGCAACGTGTAATGTTAATGAATAGACGAAATCTTTCGCCATCTCATTATCATGGAATATTAATTTTTGCACGAAGTGACGTTAAACTAACACATTTTTGAAATCTTATCCATTTCAAATATCCTTCAAGTTATGATATGAAAGATCAATATTTACATAAATTTGAGATAAATATCTTTGATAAATATCTTTGAAACGAGAGAGAGAGAGAGAGAGAGAGAGAGAGAGAGAGAGAGAGAGAGAGAGAGAGAGAGAGACAGACAGACAGACAGACAGACAGACAGACAGACAGACAGAGAGAGAGAGAGAGAGAGAGAGAGAGAGAGAGAGAGAGAGAGAGAGAGAGAGAGAGAGAGAGAGAGAGAGAGAGAGAGAAAGATTTTTTTTTCCGTTTCAATGTTGTATTAAGAACAAAGAGATCTTCCTATGTGGTGTCTATGATACCTCAAAAGACAAACCATTGTCATTGCTCGAATATAAAACGGCAAACGAAGGAAAACAGATCAGCTCTAAATCGAGAGCGAAAAAATACCGGTCCTGCCATAATTTGGAATCTTCATCTATTTGAGTAAGTGAGTAAGTCCCATATGCTTGTATTATGTTTGAGGGAAATGGACAATAACCCAGTCACTCACTGTGTCAAAGTCGGCAATGATCTCATTGAGCAGCCTAAGGCACTCCACCCCTTCATTGTTGGCCTCAAGCTCTATGTAGAACTCGGAGAAGTTTGTGATGGAAGCGAACATGATGCCAACATTGTTAATATCTTCATAATACAAATTCTGGCAGAGAGAAAGGAAATTATTTGAATGATGGAAAACTCGCTGGTAAAAAACCTATGCATTTTGAAAAAAAATGTAATATCATATTTTAAGTACATTGTAATACAGTTTAAAACAAATATTACAAGTATGGAAAATATTATGCTTTGTCCTCCCTAATGTAGAAATGTACTATTCATATGATTTATTAAAAAAATTCAATTTTATTTTTTAGCCATAAATTTAAAATAGGACAGTGTCAATCATTGCTACTTGCCTTCTATATGCAGCACATGCCGTTAAAAGTCTATTAAGTTAAATATAAATTAAGTTACTTATTACTATCTCATAACCAAATACTGAAAGTTGTCACTGATACTTATCCTCATAATGAACAGTTCTTGTGTTTTTAGCGAATGTTAACTCAATCGGAGAGTTCCTATGTAACCTTTCAGGTAGTTGCAAATTGAGGTAAGATATCAAAATTAGGGAAGAGGGTGGGGGAGGCAATGGAAAAAGTATGTGAAATCTATTGTATCTTAGATCCAAATTGAAAAAACCCTTGGAAAAATTTTTCCTGAAGGGTTTAAGATTGCTCTGATATAAAATATATGAGCAGAGACACTGACCTCTCTGAATAATGCGAACATAATGATCTAGTCCGACTGTTAAGGCTAGGTGCACAATGATATCATGCCACTGATTAACCCGCTCTATTGTGATTTAAAAGAAATATATTCATTTTAGCAGTGAAACAGCTAGCTAGGCGCGCTCACAGTATCACTCTTCATGTTGAGAAAGTGTTTTGCCACGTGCAGAGGGAGGATGTTAGAGAGCAGCTTCAGGTTGTACTCTCGCAGGCTCTCCATCTGCTCCTTCTCTTCTTGAGCCTGGGGAGTAACCGCAGAGCAAAGAGATCTGAGATGACAAAATATTCTCAAAGAGAAGTTTACATCAAATTAAATTGACGTGCTGGAAAGCTATTTGTCTAACGTGTCTGCACAGAGGAGCCATACTGCTCAGTCAATAGAGCTTTAGCCTAACATTACAATGTTCCAAGTTTGATTCCTTCCATTGGTCATATAGTGGTGAAGCCTGAACCCATTTAATTAGCTATCCTATGATCCTTAACGGCTAACTGCTTAAATAAAGTGCAGGATAAAAATAAACTAACGAAATAACGTTTTTGTTTGTATTTTTTAATTTTTTTTTCTTTCTTCTCTCCCTTTGAATCCCCTCCTGCTCCTCCATCTCCTTCAATTCATCCTCAGTCATCCTCATTCTCAGCTTCCTCAACTTCTCCTGTTATTCATTTCGCTTTCTTTGATCTTCTCGCTAATATCAAAATTAACATTTTTTTAATTAATATTAGCTGTTTTGATTATCAATTACGGTGGGCAAGTTCTCATTATATTCATCCTGACAATCAATAAGTTATTAAAAGCAGATTCTTTTCAGGTATCCTCAAGATATACTCAAAATTTCAAAATAACAACTTTATTTTTTAACCTCCGCTTCGAATAAAAACTCTGCTGTGCCCCCAGGTGGTCTTAAGGCTGAGTAACTCCCCTACCTGAACTTTCCAGATGAAATCAAGTCTGGCTGTTGACTCGACCTGCTGGGCGTGAAGGAACAGGATAAACACAAAGATGATAACAATGGCAATGGCTTCCCACTGAAGGCGCAGCCACTGAAGGGCCGTGTCTGGCTCATATCTGAAGGAAAAAAGAATTTAAATTTATATGTTTTCAGAATGTGATTATTGATTCCTTCATTCCTGCAGGATTTGTAAAAAAAAAAATAAAAACAATGAAAAAAATGAATTCATTGATCCCAGGTAAGACTGCCGATTCCATTGATACTACTACTACTACTACTACTACTACTACTACTACTACTACTACTACTACTACTACTACTACTGCTGCTGCTACTACTACTACTACTACTGCTGCTGCTGCTGCTGTTGCTACTACTACTACTACTACTACTACTACTACTACTACTACTACTACTACTACTGCTGCTGCTGCTGCTACTACTACTACTACTACTGCTGCTGCTGCTGCTGTTGCTACTACTACTACTACTACTACTACTACTACTACTACTACTACTACTACTACTACTACTACTACTACTACTACTACTACTACTACTACTACTACTACTACTACTACTACTACTACTACTACTGCTACTGCTACTACTACTACTACTACTACTACTACTACTACTACTACTACTACTACTTCTACTACTACTATTATTAAATTACTACTACTCCTCCTCCTCCTCCTCCTACTACTACTACTACTACTACTACTACTACTACTACTACTACTACTACTAACTACTACTACAACTACTACTGCTGCTACTAGTGCTGCTGCTGCTACTAACTCTATTATAACAACAGTTACTATTATTGCTGCTGCTCCTCGAACAGCCACTAGTAATATAGATACTACGATCACTGTTATCATTGAAAAAGATACAGTCCAATGAACCCCATATAGCTATTACAACGTTGTCAACCATTATTTTTTTTTTTTTTACAATTTCTACAACTTTTATCACTAGTAAGTTCTCTGAAAATCTTTGAAAAAAAAAAAAAAAACCAAGCAAACAGAAATCTCAATCAGGCTCAGCTCACCCATGATCAGTGAGCCATATATACTCCTTGTTGACAAAAAGGTTCACATACGGGATCTCGATGAGAAGCAAAAACACGATGCTTAAAACGAGGGTTATGAGCAGCTTGAGGAGACTGGATGTCTCCAGGAATACTGATGTGCTGAGCAGGGTCACCAGAATAGAGTATACTATGTGCTTATCACGAAATATGGGGAGAAGGAATATAAAAATAATATCGATGTAAAAGAACATGAAGTAATTATTGATATAATGAATAGTGAACCAGTTAGTGTAAAACAGGCATTTATGTACTGAGATGATGCTATGAATATCTTTCATTACTTTAAGGACATGATTATACTTTTAAAGAATGATAGAAGTATAAAATTTGAGAACAGTGCCCTCTCTTTCATGAAAAAAAAATTAAATATTTTCGTTGCAAAATACAAAAATGCTACTTTTTAATACCGAAAAAAAAGACGATTGGAAATAAGATAGCAACATAATTTCAAAAAGATCTTCTCTCTTTTCGTGTACTGTTTTGTAGTAAGAAAAGTAGCATAGAAGAGAAAAAAAAAGAAAAAAGAAACCTGCGATTGCAAATATTTTTATAGGGTAAGTCGGATTATGGAAAAGAAATGAATGAACAAAATTTAAAAACTGTTGCGCTAAACACATAAGAACCACAAGTTATTCAAGGCTATTAAACAATTTTTTTTTGCATTTTAAACGGGATGAAAATAGAAATTTCAAAACACGTAGGGCATGATGAAAATAAAAAAAATAAACGACATTTAGTGTGAACCATAACTGATAATCTGAAGAGCAAAGTCACTTTGTCAAAACATAGATGTTACAATCTAATCTAAGTTTGGTTTGTTTCAATTATTTTAAACAGACAAATATAAAGCATCTCAGTTTCAGCAAATACTAAAATATGATCCAACGCCGTTAAGATATAAAGAGCTTCAGCAGTGATCACCGACTTCGAGAAGCAAAGGGAACAAAGCGAGATGTAAGACAAACCTCGGGGAAAAATTGTGTGTCCCGATTAGGGTTGCAAATAGTTCTCTTCGAGTTTCTGGTTATGTTGGCCGCCCGCACGACTTCCAAAGTGAAGTTTCCAAACACTGCGGTCAGGCACTTGCGCAGATCAGGGGTGGCTAGAGGGAGCTGGTCAAGCAATTGTGAGAGAGAAAGTCACCAAACGTTCACAGTTCTGAAGACAATTTATGAGCATTAAATGGTCAATTGGGCAGTTTTTGGAGAGACTGATATTCACAAATCGAAATCTGTATGAGGGTTCTTAACCTTACGCTGACATTTCTCAAAATATTAAAGACACTAATGAGAAATTTGCGGGAACGTTCTAACCAAAGAAATGCAGTAGTCAAACAAAACACTGACTTCTTTTTCATTAATGAGGTATTATTAATTTAACATCTGCATGTGAATATTCTTATATTCTTGTCTGATGAAAGGGTAAAGCCGAAAGCTTACGTGCATTATAATTATTGTCTTGTGCATTTTTGAGCTGCAAGTTCCTATTTTATATTTTTTGGACAACTTTTCATAACTTTATGCGCGAGACTGGTTTTTTTTTTTTTTTTTTTTGTGGAGAGGTGACTTGTAACAATTAATACAACAAAACAAAATGCTACATAAAGATCCTTTATATTTTAGTCTATAAGCACTTTTCATTCATATCTTAAAATCAATAAATTTATTGTATTGTTTCCTTAGAAAGACATACGGAACACTTATACTGGTAATGGTGAACTCACCATTGGATAAATGGCAGCGATGAAGGTAGTTATTATTGAGAGGGTGGCGAAGGACTGGGCAATAAGTTTTCTGCGAAAACATTGACGGCTGTTTTTCTTCACATTATTTGGCAGACACTGTAAAAACAACGAGGACTAAATTCAGGCAGATTGTATAGTCTAGTCAAGCGAAAGAATTGTTCCTATTTTTTATTTACCCTGTAGAGGAGAATGGATGGAAGACGGCATGAGCTAAGTTCTCTAGATATTGACTTCGAAATCTTCTTGAAATTGAGGGTAGAGAGATCATATCTTCTGCATCAAGTTTGTTTTTCGATCGTTTTTCTTTTTCTTTTCTCTTTCAAAAGCTTTTCCATCAGCTCATAGTTTTTGCCCTACGAAAGTAAAAGCAGTCTACGATTTAAAAAAAAGAGCATAATACATTGCCATGAGTCTTTAAAATAAATATTTAAGAAGTTAAAGGGTGGGGGGGATGAATTACACCTAAGACATAAATCAGAGAGTATTGATACTAGGAAGCTGCAAATGCGCGTATATAAAGCGTATGACGTGAGTTCCACAAAATAATCTGCCATTTTTCAACATAGTTATACAATTTGGTTGCCATGGAAACGGCGATTATCTTTGATTTCAGGCTTGTTTTTTCAAATCAGAGAAATCATCACACTGACTCAAGAGTTGTTTTGTTTTTAAACGATCAGAGAGATTTTTTTTTCCAATAATTGCAATACTTTTCCTAGAAAAAAAAAATCTTTGAAAAATGAGATTTGAAATTCACGAAAATGTAAAAAAAAAAAAAAAAAAAAAAACAATTTCAACTTTTCTAATTAAAAAAATTGAAAAGCAATCGTTCTGATCGTCCACAGACTTTTAGTGTGACATCTCTGTGCATTATTTCAAGACGATGCTCAGGTAAACAGGTGAGTTTTAGCAAATTTGATCCTCAAAATGAAAAGTTTGATATTTTTCAGAATAATATTTGCAAAAGATATTTATGTTCACAAAATTCTAAAAAAAAAAATTGATGCAATATTAATATTAATCCTTGTTTTTGGGCAAAGTATAGAAAGTTTTATAAAGAAATCTATATAAGTCGTAAACATCAACATCAATAAGTCGTTATAATGAAACAAGAATAAAAAAAAACCCACTGAAGTTGATACCAACAAAATGATTAATATCTGGGGTCAGGAATTTCTTTTTGTATTCATTTAAAACAAAATATACACTGAATCCTTGAAGTGCACGACTTGATACTAGTGTACTCTTTTTGTTATTCCTCGGGCTAAATCAATACTATCGAATTTATTCTTAACACTTGAAATATTAGAAATATAATTAAAAAATAGACAGCAACGACAACAACAAAATATTCAGCTAGCAGTGCTGCATGTTTAGCCTTAAAAATTGACACAAATTATAAAGCACTGCATTTAAGATATCTGCTACTTACTGTGATCGACTCTAGACAGCAAACTATGAAAAGAGAAATGTTGATGAAGATGAGCAAGGCCATCACAGAATGCAGTGTTGGGTCACTGGATTGAAGTAAATAGACAGTTATTAAAGGAAAAGAAAAGGCTATATTTTTTTCAAAAGGACATGGTGTTCAGCTTGGCAATATTTAACGAAAAAATTGTTTAAGCTCACATGGCTACGCCATTTTTACTATTAATATCATTTGTGTTATGTAAAAAAAGAAGCTAACACCTCGTAAATCAAGGATACAAAAGGATTGAAGGTAGCGGGGCAGGTGACGTTCTGAAAGTAGAGGTATCCAGATGAAGGTGTGGATGTGTGAGAGGGTGAGTTTGTACGACTCTGATATACCAACTTACTCGCCGGTGACGACCGAATGTGAGATCGCGATGGTGGTGATGATGATGGCCTGGCATAACATGTGATCTGAGAACATCCGGTCGTGTTTCATAGAGAACTGAGGACAGGAAGAAATGTCTGTCATTTCCGCAAGACCATACGGTGAATGGAGGAGGAGGTGAAAAATCAATGATTTAGCCGACTAACATCAAAGTTCGACTCCAGTTTGGAGAGCTCAGAATTTGCTCTCATAAATCATTTTACTTTTTCGGTGACTCGCCGATCTAATTCATGATTGACAACTTTAATCAATGTAACATCATCGACAACCTATCAGCTTTTTAAAAAAAATCTCTCGTATAAGCAAATTAAGTAAAAAAAAAAAAAAAAAAAATAAATAAATAAATAAATCCGAGACAAAAATGTGTTTGTAAAAGTAAATTAGAGGTTCTGTGGGGGGAAAACAGTTAAAAGCACCGTAATGAGCTTTAGGCCTAGCTGATAAGTACGTTTGTATCCATAACAATGTTATGTTTTGCTCCTCTTTGAATATGAAGAAAAACTATCAATAAATAATTTGGATACCGATTTACCTAATATGGTTTGGTATGGAACATTATGTAGATATAGACAAAGTATACAAAGGATAAAATGATGACCAATGCTGCATGCTAGTAGAACCACCATCGAGTCAAATTCATAACCTTACCACTCGCTCTTCGCTGACATTAAAATGACCGTAATCATTAACTCAAGCCGCTACCTGCACAGCTTGACTGATGCCACTTATGTCAACCATCACTCACATACACCTGGCCAGCTTACCCTTTGTTCAATACTCTTTTTGCGGAAGGTCATGAAGAAGCCTGTGACGTGCTCTGAGCGGAGGCGGTCGACTCTCCTGGCGTCTATAGCCCTGCTGAGATAGTCGTTCACCTCATCCTCTATGTCCTTTCCTTCAAGCCTAGTGACAAAAGGATTTAAACATAATAAAAAAGGTATACATCAGTTTACCTTTACTATGCAGTAACATAAAGTAAATTTTCTCAATGCGAGATGTTTATTTTTGTTGCTTTTTTTTTTATAAAACAAGGAAAGTCTGAACACAAATCGAGCAATCTATTGTATCTGATTCTTCTGAGAGATCTTCCATTTACAACTCGGTTGGTGTACATGATATGAGGAAGATGTCCGCCCAAACAATTTATTTATAGAGATGCAACACTTTTTTTCTTGGCTAGATAAAGGTGAAATTGAGAAGAGCATATTGAGGCACATTCTCGAGAATGTGTCTTGTCTATCTGGAAACATTGTTAATGTCTGGCTGCATCAGCCGAATCTTCAATCAAACAAGACGAGACGACAAGTCTACGGTAAGGTGAATTTTAGAAATTGCAACAATGAACAGAAAGTTGCGAAGCTCCTGAAATTTTTTCCTCAAGATTGCTATCAACTTTTTTTTTCCCACATAGCTGATGAAATCCTACCAATGATGCACATGTAAGGTAAATAGAACGTTTTTAATTACAACATCAATTTTGTTTTTATAAGGGCCCAATAGAATCTGCCTTTAAGAAAATTTTATGAAAAAAAAATTAAGATAAAACAATGAGAAATTTTCACATAATGCTTCACTCTGTACTTACACATGGCCCTTTTCTTCGATACCCATCAGTTTCATGGCGCCGCTGGTGACATGTTCTCGAGTGTTTTGGTCAAATGCCTGGTTAAATATAGGTGTGACAAAAGAAAGTAAGAAATGCACAAGGGCTCTACTCGATAAATAGAAAAGCTTTTTTTTCATACCAGAAGTAACCACTGAATGGGAAGACTTCAGTTATACGATATTTGGGAAGCATGCAAATTGTGGTAGGCACTCAAAAATCTGTTCAAGTTATCGCTTTGCGCTAGAAACCCGTTAATTTCGACTCGTGGCGTTCTCTATTTGTCAGAATAACCACCAGAAAGCTTTTTCCTTTGCACAGTGTTCATTTGATTTTTGCTGTGAGCCAATGATTGTTGCAGTTCATCTTTTCTTCTTTTCGAAAAGCAATTAGGACCAATTAATTAAAAACGAGATGTTTTGTATTTATGTGGATTTACAATCTAAATGATAAATTAGTTTTTCTTTCAAAGCTCTACCACATACAAACTCGTTTGACTAAATTATTCACATTGCTTTATAAAACATAAAGATACTTTTTTCCGATCATTTCCTATCTTGAACTATTAGTTCTCCACATGCTTGTATGAAATGGACTCTTTTTATGGTTGTCTTTCTTTTTAGAAAGAGCATATCGTTGTAATTTTCCATACAAGAATAATAGTTACTAAGTCGCTACTTCGCAATTTTTCTTCTGTTATCTAATCTAGCACATTTATTTTTTTTTAGAAGAGGCGAATTACAAAGAACAGTTGGCGGGTCTCACTTTGTATCTCCTCGTGTTGATCTTGATGAGATAAGTGTTGACTTTCGAGCTAGCCAGGTACGCGTCTCGTTGACCGCCATGACCCGGCTCGAGGTCATAATCTCCCTCGAGATACTCCTTGGTTGCCTCGCTGATATGCACATGCCTGGAAACAAGGAAAGGCACAATATGAATGTTTAAAGAGTATCGCAATCAGGAACCAGATGAACTATGTGCATAACATAAAATAATCAAGCTTACTTTTACATCTATTGATCTATCTATCCATGGTTTATCTAAACGACCAGTAGCTGTACCAAATAACAAGGCAAATAGTTTTCGCCAATATTCGCGTTTTTATGATTTTTTTTAAAACAACGTTTCCTAGATTTACCTTCCTCACATTTCTTTCCCGCTGTTGTCTTTCCCTGCCATTTTTTTTACGTTCTTTCCTCTATAGGGAAACACTTTTTCAAGCCATGCTCATCTTTTGGCATATAATACGAATTCAAACTGGACAAATTGCTTAAGGTTCTACAGTATTTTTTTCCTTCGTCCCCATTCCTTATTAGCAAAGGGATCTTTGTATGAAATTCTACGCGATCTTCAGAATCGTTTTCACCACCTTCAGCTCCCTGGTCAAGGCATTTCTCTTTTATAATACTAATAATTTTTTTTATTTTATTCTGGAAATATCATGGATGGGATCAGGAGTCACGACAGTTCCCTTTTAAACTGTGATAATGCTTTCTTTCTCTCATAGGCTCTTGAGTTTTTCAAAAGCAGCTGTGCTGCGGGAATATCTTGAGCGTATTTATTTTTAATTTGAATCCCAGGAATTAATATACTATTAGATACCGCAGTCGGGTCACGTGATCATGATGTCCAACATGGTTGAGTTGACCACGGCTTGCCGGCGAGGGAGAAGAGAAAAATGGAGTTGTATTTGGTCTGTGTGGGGGGGGGGGAGGGGAGGGGCATTATCTTGTGTCGTTGAACTTCTCCTTCACAATCTCTTTCTCATCAGCGAACTATTTTCAACTCAACTATATATGAGAGACTCGGAGAGTAAGGTCATGGTCCCTCTTCCCTGTGAAGTCCTTCGCAAGATGCCAATCTGCATAGTTAACTCAGCAGATTCTCATTTCAAATTTTCATGCTGCTATTTATATCAGTAGAGATGCTCTGGTTATGACTTTAGCATGTTTTCATTCTTTGACTGCCTGACCATCCCTTCATATAACAAAACACAAGTTTTTGTGATTGTCCTTCCAACAAAACTTAATTGCTCTATACAATTTTTAGTACGTTGGTCAAAGTTCTTGCATACACATTTTAAAATAAGTATGGAGAATAACGGGTCATGTCTTACTTGGACAGTAACCTGTCTTCTATTGTTTTTTTTATTATTATTACAGCAATCAGACCCTGCGATTAATATTTTGAATAAAAAGAAAGAGAAAACGATTCAGTTAAGCAGAAGAGATGTACAGTACTCTGGTGGCTATATCTCTGAGTGTCCCTTCCTGTCAAATGAATTGTATCCAATGAAGAAACAGAGATGCTGCAGGTGTGGAAGGTACAGTTTCGTTAAGATGGAGCTCTTCTTCGATGGGCTGCAGTCTGATTGAAGCCTGCTCGTATGTCAAAATTGATGTTTCCAGCTGCACGTCTCTGGCGGTTTGATGTGAACTATAGCATATTATGGCGATCGAGTTTAACTTCAAAGATTTTTACCACACCTACTTTAGTTAACGAAAATTATTTTAAAAAAATTACTGTGAGTTATATAAATAGTTTGAGGTCAAATCACACCTGAAAAAAAGATGAGATGTTATCTAGGTCTTCGAATGTTTTTTTTTTTTCTATTAAGTATTATCATTCCTTTTTTAATATTTTTGAAATGGTTATCTTACATCACAACTGCCATTGTTTTATATTAGAATGATAAAGCGCTTTTTCACAATGCACGAAATGTTTATAGAGAAAAGAGAGATAATCGGTTTTTGGGTTTGTAGATAGCTGGACACTTTGTTGTGATTTCCGGTGTCCAATAAAATAATCGAAAGTCAAAAGTAATCTTTGATTGCACTTATTATTCCATTCTCCTCATACTTTGCATGGATTCGATTTTGCTCTTATACTTTTGTGTGGTTCTTAAATCGCATAGTTCAATTTCATTGGTAATCTTGCTTGCTGTTTTTAACTTATGATGTTTTATATAGATAAGCTTTTGTACCTCTGAAATTTGTTTTCACGAATGTAACCATTGGTTAAAAAAATACCCAAACTTTTATTTACACCCCTTCCCCCTCCTCCCCATCTTCTTAAAAGTTGGAAATAAACAAGGCTGGCGTTAGACTTACCCCGCTAGCCCCCCGCTCTCCATGTGGTTGGCCAGCGTGACATCGTTGGACCAAACATCGAACTGCCACTTGTAGAGCCCCAACACGCCACAGTGCACGCGCCCAGAGTGGATGCCCACGCGCATGTTCACGTTAGTACCCGTCAGGTCACGGACAAGACTAGAGGAATCAGAACAAACCGAAGAATTATGCTACATTGTGACTTTTTACTCAGGGGGAAGAAAAACACATCATTTTACTAGAGCGACATTAAGAACAACATCAGAAACTTTCAGTAACATACAGGTGAACAAAGTACACCGTAGTTTCCAGCATTAAAATAAATATAATAAAGAAATTGAACACGAAATATGGAGGGCTATTGACCAACCATATAAAAAAAAAAAAAGAAAAAGAATGAGGAAGTTAAATCGGAGGACGTGGTTTTTCAATTTACACAAAAGAAAAAAAAGGAAGATTAAAATTGTTTTCCACTTTTCACCGTTATGTAAAAAAAAGATAACGCTCAAAGGGACACACTTCATCTGCGCGGAAGTGATGAAAAAGGTTTTCTTGTTGTGATATGAGTGATTGAAAGCTTCCTACGAAACGGATTATTGCTGGTCTGTTGCATTCCTTGAATGACCGCGCCTATGTTTATGATTGGGAGGGGCGTCAAAAGAAAAGACTCCGGTTTTGTTAACGGCACGGTGAAGTTAAGCGGCTTGTTTACTGCAGAGCCTCTTTTTTGTCCTCTACTTTTCACTTTAAGCTGCTGTTTCGATAAAACTTTTGATTAAAAACAACGTTGAAGCGTGGTTATTTAGAGAAATAATAGAAACAGGTCTGTAGTACGCCCTTCTTTCTTTGTTCACAATGAATTCTGCACACCGTGTTAAATTTACATAAATGTCGCATTGACTATGTAAAAGCTATTCGCAGCGTCTGTTGTCTTTTTAGGATTTTACTAGATTCATTTATCGTTTATTTCACTTATTGCATTCAGAACCGCCCTTTTACGCTTTCGACGTTCTTCAGATATTAACACTGTTAGCTCACCTTTTGTACAAAAACTTCTATTCCTTTTTCTTTTTTTAACCATATACCCCCAAAGAATAAAAACAAGAAAGCTAAGAGTAAGAGTAGTAAAATGTTGAGATTTTGTTTTCTGTGATTTTTTTTACTTTTCCATCACTGTTATCACATGATTACGTTAGGAAAAAAAATCTTTATCCAGTAGAAAGGTATATAATAACAAAGCGGTAGATTTCGAGTCGTTGTTTTCCTTAAGGAATAACATTTTGGTTTTTGGAATTACAAGTGCGACGACAAAACTAACGCGCTCATTTAAACAAATAATCTTAAGTATGAATACCAACATTAATTTGCTCGTTAAAAACTAGCTCAATTCAAATGTATTTGTCAGCAGCAGCATTTCATCGTTCTAGTGATGATTAAAAATCAGTTCAAACTAAAAAGAAGTTTTGAGATTGACTATACATTAAATTTCAAAAGGCTAAAAACTAATCATCATACCGTGAATAATAAATAAAACAGCTAATTTTACACTCTCCTAATCTATTTAATATTCCTATACACAAGTCGATAAAGGTACGAACAAAAAGAGTCTAGAGGCTCTGCATTGAGGAAATAGCTATTGCTGCTTTTCATTTGTACCTTAATGATGAAGCGTATTTAAAAGGAACTATCAATAGAAAGGATTTTTTTTTTTACAAAAACTATAAAACGAACTTTTTTGTTCATTTTTTTTTTCTAAGCTATGGCCAAAATAAAGTGTATTTGCAAGTGAGGAAAGTGAAAGAATGAGAAGAGTGATAAAGATATACACAGCGCCAACCATGATATGACATGCCATTTTTTTATGAATGTTTGAAGCGGAAGTAAAATAGACATCAGGTGTATCAGTGGAGACGCTCTCGCAGTTTTTACAATCGTTTGAAAATCAGTTTGCTTTGGTTTCATAAATCTTCCTAGCGAGAGTTTAGAAGAAAGATATTTATTTTACATTTTTTACAGAACATTCTTTCATTTATATCACCAACATGACGAAAATTGTCTAAATAAATCTTTATTTGCACAGAAACTGTTTTTGTCTTAAAAAAAAGGACTGACTAACACTTATCTCTTCTTTGAAAGATTGTATAATCTCCATTAGATTAAAGTGAACTGCGACACGGCTACAAACGTTTCAAATAGCAACTAGTAGCAATAGTCGTTAAATGACTATTGGGCTCTTATCCCTGTAACTCCCGATTGTCTTATAATGCTTGACATAAAACGATAAAAAAAAAAAGAAAAGAAAAATCGACATAAAAATATCCTTGATACTCCTGCAAAAAATTAAATCAATGACCTAAAAGTTTTAAAATTCATATTCCTCACGCTACTGTCAACAGCTCGATGACAAAGAAAACAAAAGCTTGAATAATCCGGTAAAATAAACCTAATCATATACGGGGGTTATATTTCTCCCTGTCAGGACAATTCATCAATGCCCATCCGGAGGTTTTGAAAAAAAAAATTAAAAAAAGCAACAACGTATTGATCAGATCTGGCACCGTGCGAGGCAAACGGATATTATTTATTGTGACTGTGAATGAAAGGCTTGTGAACAAAAGACAAACGACTTCAAAAGGTCAATCAATGATTGATGAACGGGAAATCCGATAACCTGGTGCCCTGCATTTCCCTCTCACATCGCTGGGGACAGACAAAAGTGAGCCAGCGAAGATAATTAAGTCTCAGATGCCGAGTTAATGGATTTCCGTCACTTCAAATATTTCGCTCTCTATGTGATATAAATAGCCGGTGTAAATCAACACAACAAAATACTGCTCGCACCCACAGGACAAAGTCTGAGTACTATATTAATAGGAAGTTATATATACGTAAAGGAAAGGCTCTCTCTCTTTCTCTCTCATCAAAAATAAAAAAAAATAACATCAAATTCTTCTATCATTTTTAAAAATATGATATTGTTAGTGATTGCCCATCTGCCTGTTTCCTTTGCAAACTTGGCTATAAAATATTTTACTTTTCTCATCCAAGGTAACTGGGACCTTTAAGTTAGAATACAAAGTCCATCATGGCAACTAAGACAATGTCTTTAACTACTTAGTGACAAAATGCTTTCTTTGTTTCTGATCCTGCATTCTTCTTTGCCATTTCTCTGTTTTGTCAAAACTGGTGAATGCAATGCTGTATAACCCTAATGTCAAAGATTCCGTGTGACCTCTTGAGTTCAGAGACCAATAAGCTCCCGACAAGAGTAAGAATAGAGCTGGTTAGATGTGATTCGATCCCTCCACGAGAAAGCACAACCACACCAGAATACCGGTGCAGCAACTCCTTGGTCGCCCTACTAACTGAAGTATCCGAGAACACAGTAAGTTGCCGAGTGTAAATCAGATATTCCTATTTGATTGGCTAGATGGTGAATGCCACATTTAAGACTATTTTCAATTAAAACCAACATGTAAAACTATGCTGAGTCTTGCTGTACATTAGGAAGCATTTGACGATGCTTGCAGAGAAGGTGTTTATTAGGCTATCACAAATTATGCGGGAAATGCAAACTTCTACACATGCTTTAGATATAGACCTTCTAATAAAACTTTGATTGAAAAGAGTCAGAGTGAAATTGACTTTACTACACTGTCTCCCAGCATAGTAGCCGCAAACATTTTGAATAAAAGAAATAGCTAATTGTGTGTTACATTCCAATCTAATTGTAAATTTTGTCAAATGTCCATTATTGTAATTGGTAGGACCAAGTAGGCAGCTACGACTTCTCGCAGAGAAGCTTAACTTTAGGTACTTTTGTGGGAAATTTCCAGCCGTTTTATAACACTTACAAGAATGTAAAAATGGATTGGGAAATTCCGTGATTGGTTGTTTTCGAGTAGAGCATCAATTGTTTTGATAAATTAGTATCCATAACTCGATATGGAGCATAATCACGGCATGAATCATAATATCACACATCGCAATCTTAACCGATATGATCTTGCGTTTACCAGAAGTCCTTATTTTTCAATAGGACTAAACTTTGATCGATAGTTTAGAAACAAAAGTGCCACATACCTGAAGTAATTCAAAAAAAAAAAAAAAAAAGATAAGTGTACAGTTACCGGTTTGTTAGTACTCAGTGCATTATGTATTACCGGAAGTCTTTGCGTTTTGTTTTCTCATCATTTACCGTGAAGTGTTCCGCACTTGGGTTTTTCGCACAGAAGACTCAACTTTTCTAGTTGCAGCTCAATGAACCAAACCGTAGTTGGCGAGTCTTGTAAAATCCAGATATATCAAGAGATCCGTTTATACGTTCATTATCATCAGGTTAAAGTAACTGGCAGCTAGGAATAAGCATAAGGCAATGTACCTTTGTGCAGTCGTTGTGGGAATGTAATAGCTTTCCAAAAAAGGTTTAAAAGGATATGTAAGTAGATTTAATAGCGCAGAGGATGATTTCCTATAGTGTGCAAGCTGAAGTATAAAAGTGTCGAATCCTTCATTTTGTAATTAAAGCCTTTCTTCGCAAAGACGCAAGTGATTATCTACATTATTTCTACTTCGCGTTCAGACGTCAAAATTTAAGATGGAATACACTTAATCATGTGGGCGCAAGTACAGCTTGTACTCTTCATAAGCTTTGGAAAGTAATTTAAGAATCTACAGGTAATTTTGTTGGAAATACAGCCAAGGGTATTGCACGCTAAGTTCGAATTAAGTGACATGCACATGAACATTTTTTGCTTGATAAAGTCATTAACAAGGTTTTGAATATAAGCATAACCCTATCCATGATTCCAATTTTCCTACATTTAGTGAAAGCTTAAAATCTCATTTTTTCCCAGTTTTTTTAGGAAATAATTAAAGATATTAATCTCATTTTATCTACCCTTATACCTGCCTGGATGAAATCATTAACTTCAGTTTGGAAATGAACAAAATCTCATCATCTTTATTATAACAGGTAAATTGGATTTCTTTCTACGCTATATCCTCCAAAAACACTCACTGTCCAAAAATGACGTCAAATGAATTTTGATCTGCCAATATCAGTCTCCAATGTTGTAAAAAAAAATACTCAAGATAAATTATGTATTTAGGAGTTTTAAGTAGTTCTCTGCAGCGGTTAGGATAAGGCTTCAAGTGAAAATGACCGAATAATGCTTGTAATTGTGGGATTAGGTTCAGGGTTAGGATTAGGGTATGCATACTTCTCAACATTATTTACTAATCTTATTAATCTTTTTTTATCTACTTCTATACTCGCCTGAATACAATGCATTGATGACCCATTAATTTCTTAAATATCAACAGAATACCGTGCTTTATTCTAAATTTCATCGAGTACAAGCTTTTGATCCATATTTCCTTTACTCATCGAGCGAACCTAAATATTTAATCTCATTTATAGTTCACCAATAAACAAGCTTAAATCTAGATACAATCACGTACAGGTCACGGGCTTATAAAACTCGCGACAGGAACAATAATTCATTTTGAACTTGTCAGTGATTAGTTCCTAAGCGAGTCCAATATTTCGAGCAGAAATATATAAGAAAATCCATTGCTAATGATCTGGAAAATCTGTTCTCACATTTGAGTGGGGAAGATCGTAAGATAATCCTGCAAAATTTCGGAAATGCACGATACATGATTATTATCTAGTTACAGTCTAAGAACATTTCCTAAAATAACCAAGCTGGCTGAGTGATCATTTAGATCAGAAGAAAAAAAATGTTACAGGGCTGTTCGAGATTGTTTTTTCCTATAAGCAGACATGAAAATTAATAACGACCATCCCCTTACTTCTAAAAAAAAAAGGAATACTAAAAGACATTAACAATAGCAACAACAGCAACAAAAACAACAACAATATTATTATTATTATTATTATTATTATTATTATTATTATTATTATTATTATTATTATTATTATTATTATTATTATTATTATTATTAATAATAATAATAATAATAATAATAATAATAATAATAATAATAATAATAATAATAATAATAACATAATTGAAAATAATATCAATTTTTACCGTCAAATTGATCAATACCAATATCATCATTTTTTCAGCTATTTCTCTCTGGAATACATTAATCAGAACTATCAAGTGCATGAACAGCGACGCTGATTATTGTAACTCTACACTCAAGATTTCTGCTCATCACAGACATAGAAAGCAACGTTAGGGGAAATCTGAGAAAGCGATGTCGCCGTCATCAGCTTCACGGAAATAGTAGGAACAAAATCTACTGGGCTATCACATTTCCCAAAAATATTTATTAACGTTATCAATGGCTTAGGGAAACAAGGAAAATCCAAGTATTGAGAAATGTAAGATCGTAAGTTCGCTGTTAGATCCGATAGTGCTACGTGTGTGAATTACTCGAAAGGTTCTCATGGTATGTACGATCCAGGCTAAAAGTAGTAAAAGCTAGGAAACCTTATGCAGGAGCAAACTTGCTTGCCAGAGGTATTGAATATAATAGTAATAATAATAATAATAATAATAATAATAATAATAATAATAATAATAATAATAATAATAATAATAATAATAATAATAATAATAATAATAATAATAATAAATGATATATATATATATATATATATATATATATATATATTAAATATGATAAAGTGTGCTCTTGACTTATATTTAGCAGGTAGTAATAAGATCTCATAATACCTCATATAATTGGAAACTTGTTCGTTTCATTTAATCGAGATTTTTATGTTAATGGACCACTCTGTGATTTGTCTTTTTTTAGTCTATTCTTAAATGAAACATTAGAAGAAAACATAAGTTATGTAGCTTTTTGCTTTCGACATGATTTGACAAAATTGATGGGTTGTTTTCAATTTTGAGTGAAAAGAATAACTGATTTTTTTTACGATAATTATCACTTATCTGCACTTTATATACCCTCTATAATACATAAATGATGCTGAATCCAGGATAACTGTTATCAAAGCCATAAGCTTGCGTTCAGTTGAAAATGATGTTTCGTAGTCAGTCAAGATTTTTTCTCTTGAATGAATCGTAATGTTATCATGATGATTTATGGTAAAAATAGAATATTGAATTAGAATTAATTTTTCTATAAGCTTTAGCTTACTAGTAAAATTACCGCAAATCTCTACTTTTTTCATAAATCTTTTCAAACAATAAACAGGTATTTAGTAAAATATAAATTAAAAAATAAAAACTTCTGCCTTGCTCCTGATAGCAATGCGATTTTTAGTAGTTCTGGGAAAACAAGAAGTGAATTAACAGAAGCGTTTTGATGGGAGTTTCAAACATTTACTAGCGGATCAACTTAACATGAGACCCTTGTTAACAATGGAACAGGCTTGAAGATGTCACTGGCTGTTTTGTACTTGCCTTTCAAGAACAGAGGCGATTGTTCTAACGAAACACCAGTTTTACTTAACCGGCCAAGCCCTAGAGCATGATACAGATATTGAAAGACCAACAACCAAGTGTTATATAAAGTAAACTAGTGTCAAATTCGACTTGCAGCCTCTTAAAAAACCACCCGAAAGTTTTGAGAGGGCTTCAGACATGGTACAATGATATGGACATATTAAGCTGCCCAGAAGGAAATTGAAGGATCAGCTCAGGCTACTTCTTAAAATCTCTTGTTTCTAACAGCAAAACTTTCTCAGCGGCGACCTGTTAAAGGAGAAGAATGAGTTTGCAAATTTTATCAAAGCTAAAAAAAAAACACAAAAAAAACGAAGACATTTATTCTGACAGAAAAAAAAAAATAAAGAAGTAAAGCATTTCTCAGGCTTATTAATTTTTGTTTGTTTATGCGTTGTATGATCGATAGAGCCTGTCCTCAACACGATGATCTCAAGCCTTTTTGTATTATCATTGTTATTATCAAGTTTAAGTACCGGTCGACAAGAGGCACAACTGAGAACGTGAAGTAAAATTGTTGTAAAAGTTAACTTTTCCCAGGAATATTTCTTCAGGCTTTCGGACAAAAAATCTTTTCCATTCTGTTCAATTCGTTACCTTTTCGTAAAATTTGTTCTGCACGTTTCTTCTCATATTGTTAACTGTTCTTTAGTTTATAAATGTATCACCTGATATGAAATGACTGACACGAAAATGTACATCTGCATACACTCCTATTATATCAGCGATATAAATTCAGAAATGTGTGAAAAATTGGGCACACTTGATTCCATCAGATACTTTTCAGTCTAATGGAACGAAAGTAAATCTTTTGGTACTCATGGCGGTTTCATCCAATTTAATATCAATTTGTCGCTGGCCATAGAAATCCTGGGATACAGGCTTCACGTCCCGTAAACAACTCCTGGCCAATATCTGGAAAGTGAAACAATGGAGAAAACTGAAAGTCGATCAGGCCCAAAACTTTGTTACAGAGGGAATGAACCATAACAAGCCCTCCTTACAAAGAATCCTTTTTTCGGAGAATGGTTTGTTCAGTTGTTTTCCAAGGTAGCATTCCTGTTCATGTCCCGCCAGAATGCTTGTCAACGGGCCTTTAGCGAGTTCTTTGGGTGAAATATACTGGAAGTTAACAAGAGCTTTCTCTCTGAGAACGCGATTTCACAAAGAGATATGCCTCTTAGTTAGACACCATTAGTTTTGTTCAACAATCAGCGCTGCTGTAGCAGTTTGAAGATATCCTCAGTGCTGTTTTTTGTTGTGAAATTTCGCCTTTTGTGCGATATATTTTGAAATAAGTGTAAAGCGAGTGAAAGGTACAGGGAACCCATCGAGCTTCACCTTTCATATTTTTGTTTTGTTTTAGCCAACTCCGTTAGAATTGAGGATAATTGTGCTATGGAAAATTTAATGCTGGTTTCAGATCAGCTTGTATTTAGTGACTTTTAGCTTTGAGATCATTGTTCACAGTGGATAAACTAATCAAGGCTTGATTGTAAACATATTATCAACAATACGGTCCCAACAAGATAATCATGTATAGATGTTTCCAAGCTATAATTATTAAACCATTATATCTTCATGTCCTTATATTTTAATTTTTATCGCCAGCGCATTTCTTGAGACAGAGCGGGTGCTTTTCTTTTCCTTGAAGCTCTGTTTAGTAATTAACTTCTAACAGCTTTTCTCGTGTTCGATTTTGTAAAGACGTATCAAGTAATGACTAAGAATAATCTTTCCTTTGTTCTACGTCAAAGGACTACTTCAAACGGAAGTCGAAAAAACTATTTTGAAGTGATTATTCATTAAATCATCCTTATTTAAAATGCAACTGAGAGTTTAAATCTGATGTTAATCATATTACTGATGTTGTCGTTTTTCATCTTTTATAACGAATCCCTCTGAGGCTGGTAAATAATATGAAGACGTCATCTCAAGGTAGAGAATCAATATTGCAGAACGTTGTAAACTTTTGAGTTCTGACGTCCGCCAAAATAAATATAACGTACAAAATAAAAAAAAAACAAGTCAATTAGTGTATCGATATGATGCTAGCGCAATGGCATAATCTAATTATAAGTAAATTTGAGATTGATCTAAACAAATTCAGATTCTCTTCTGTTGTGAGGAAGTTTTGAGATATTGTGATTTACAAGCGTAGTTGGTCTGTCCGATTTGTTATGGTTTTTTAAAGGTTTTATGACACAAGTTGTAATAAGACACAATGCATACAACGAAGTTTTGTTTGGAAAATGAAATAATTATGAATCTCTTAATGGGTTTTAAGATTTTATGAGAAATTATTTATAAACCAATCGGAAGTGCATATTAAATACATTACAGAAGGTTGATAAGAAAACAAATATGTCAGTATTTGCGATCTTCTGTTTACACGACAAAAATACACCTAGATCTCTCTATTTACTCTTCAAACCCATGGAGATATATAAACATGGAGTAAGCAGCCTATCCATCTTATCTCTCTATTTACTCTTCAAACCCATGGAGATATATAAACATGGAGTAAGCAGCCTATCCATCATATCTCTCTATTTACTCTTCAAACCCATGGAGATATATAAACATGGAGTAAGCAGCCTATCCATCTTATCTCTCTATTTACTCTTCAAACCTATGGAGATATATAAACATGGAGTAAGTAGCCTATCCATCTTATCAATTGGGAATCCATGCATGTTCGGGCGAGGCACAGCTTACAGAGCAACATCCTTTTTATGAGAGTTTCCAATATCATAAGCATCATTCCTAACAAGCTGTGAGTGAATGAGGGTCTATTGAGATCTTTCTAACGATCTCATATAAACTTTATCCGAGGGGTGATAATAGGTAGGAAGGTTGCACAACAAAATATATAGATGGCCACATTTTACTTTCGGTATAATGCGGCACCGAGAGGGTGACGTTGCCAAGATGCAGGGAATGGCTCTTCTTTCTAAAATATCTCTGTGTACGCCCAACAGGTCTATTATGTAGATTCTGAATTTTGTCTTAAATTAGGCATATCTTTAGAAAGTAACATATCAATGTTGATCTCTACTATAACTACACAGAATGTTGGCATAAAGTTAAAAGCTACAGGAGTTCATCCATTTCTCATCAAAGATGCCTATTCCGTCCCGTCGGATGGCTGGAAAATCGCTGGAAGAGCGCACACCACTAAACGGTAGCGGGAAATATGAAAAGTTGAAATAACTAGAACGCCAGTTTAGCTTCTGTAAAGCTTTACGGTGAAGATAACTTAAAAAATGAACTACAGTTAATTTCCTTTTAAGAAAGTAAGCCTAGTCAACCAGATCTAAAACAATCAGAGTGTGGATCCAGTAAAGGTAAACTTCATCCTACATGACGGCGCAAGTGGGATTGCTGTCAATTCTTATGTATTATCTACATTACACATTGTGAAAATGTTGAACGCAAACTCCAAAGGTATTTCTTCCAAAAGATTCCATCTGGTCCCTTTATAGATAAGATCCAAACCAGTAGGCATTTTAGTTTATTTGTTTTAGTTTCCTCTGTTCGATTCGTTCTCAGTTAGATTTGAAAAAAAAATAAAGAAAAAAGTCTTCGCCGAAGCAAAACAGGGAGATAAAGGAGAAATGCGGAGGGCTACATCTTGCAGTAGATAGACAAAGCCTTGTACAGTTGTAGGGATGTAGGAAGCGATATAGACCCAATGCTTATTTACTAGTTCCCAACAACAAAATTCGGTGCTGAAAATGGTCACTGGCAAGAAAGGGGCCTAAAGCTTGAACTACCACTGATCACGGTCACTATTTGATAGCAAATAAACATATGTAATAAAGGAAAAAAAATATTTTTTTTGTTTGTTGTTGATTAATTATTAATTTTTATTACTAATACGCGCTCTTTTTATCTAAAGGAGGGCACAGCTTTGGTGTTAAAGGTAAATAATTACTATGTTTATAATTTTAAAAAATCTATCTATTTATATACCTGTTTATATCCCTATTTACACTAAACATACATACATATATTATGTATATAAATACAGAGAGAAACACAAAGACAGAGAGAATGTGAAGCAGGAGGATGGTTAGTCATAGGAGATGGAGATAAAACGGCGCGAGAAATAGTTAAACCGTAAAGGGCCTGTGACGTGATACTTTACAGTAGAGGTAAGCAGGAGGGCAGTTCGGCTAACATGTTGGCTGTTTGCAAGAAAGGTTTTTCTTTACATGCAGTGTAGTTTAAATTTGTAACCTTTACAAAACAAAAATGGCATCAATTATAGGCATAAACACCCAAAGCCATGCATTGTTATAGAATCTTCAACTTTGATTAGCAGATGGGCGCGATTAATATAGACAATACCTGCCTCCACTACGAGGTTTTTTATACATTTTTTTTTTATACAATCGGCAAAACAGAATATAACTGAAATAGAAAAAAAAAAGATTAAATAGATAAATTCAAATTATGCGTATGAAAGCTGTCAGTGCCAGTGTTCAATTTATCAATACATTATAGGTTTATAAAAATGCATGTCCTTTTTCAGGGAATGTCTTGCAAGACCTTCCACAGAGCGTTCTGTACAGGACTTACCGTTGTTGTGAAGAAAGTGGGGTAATCAAGTCGCATACTTTCTGATCTGTTCAAGATGGAAGTCTTCACTTAATGCATGGGTTTCAAAGACAAAGGATTATAGAATTTCTGTTGCTTCAAGTACAACCTATGCCACAGATTTCATAGAGTTGTTCAGTTTGTAGTTAGCCTTTTGTACAACTTTGAACCAATCTGGACTCTCTGCATTCTTTTTATGTCCACCATTTGCGCTTCTTTGTAAATCAAAGGGAAAATGAAGTGGAAAAGAGAGAGAGAGAGAGAGAGAGAGAGAGAGAGAGAGAGAGAGAGAGAGAGAGAGAGAAAGAGAGAGAGATAGAGCGAGAGAGAGAAGGAGAGAGAGGAGTAGTATAGACTGCTTTCTTTATTTCTATATTCAGAGAGAGAGAGAGAGAGAGAGAGAGAGAGAGAGGGGGGGGGGGACGTTCATTACTGTCTGCTAGCAGCGAGAAAGCATTCAAAGCTTTGGATCTTTTGTTTTAAATTTCTTCACAATAAATTCTTCTATGTAATGCAAGGTACGCTTCTGGTAATGAATTTCGTTTAGGAGCACTTTCAGCATATCATTGAATCTTGCATCAGTAATGACTCTCTTTAAAAAGTAAAGGTTATGTTTAAAAGATGGGTATCGGCTATAGAGGGATCAATGCAATTTCTCACATTACTCTGAAGATGGAAATCTATTCTTTTGAAGGAACACCTGAAACTATTTCTTCGCTGAATGACATTCAGTTCTTGCTCCAGCCTTCTTGTCGCAAAATTCTACCAAAATTGTCTCCATATAGTCTCACGACGTTAGACAGGAAATAACATAATTATAGCCTATTCTGCGATAGTCTGAGAGGAACTGCTCTCAGGGGTTGCAGGATAGCAATTAAGCCTAAAATTCCCTCTTCATCTTTTTCCTTTTATTTTCAAAGTTTAATGTATTCTTCCTTTCCGTTTTAACTTAATTATTCTGATAATAAAGCCTTGAAAGACCCATGTAATGGCGCTCCTCTTGTTGCAGACAGATAAAAGATTTTGATTAATCATTGGATAAAAGAACATGTTGCTGCACTTCTTGAAAACCGCATCAGTTTCAACGCGTTTTTAAGTGCTTCGATGGTTGTGGCGATAGATGCACTAAACTTCTACGCAGGAAAAGAAACTTTTATCATATTTTCCCTTTATTGTACTTATTTGCCTTTTTAACTGATTTCCTAAATGGACATTTTTTTTTTCCAATTGCTTTCTTCCCAATGATGCAAAGAATATCCATTTAATCTTGACCCTACCAGCACTGTTTTCCCTGAATTCTTTGACAATTTTTGTTAGATTACCGACATAAAAATAGAGAACAGCGATTCTTTTAGTTTCTTTTCGATGCTATGTTGATTTTGATACTGATGTAGTCCAGGGTTGTTATAAAACTTAGAAAATATTCTATTACTTGGTTGGAGCTATTAAAATTGGAAATATTACATTGACCATATTGTATAACATTCTGAAGTATTCGATCAGAAAGTTGTTTTCCACGACAGAAGTATTGAGCTGTCTCGCATACTTTGTGAACGATAACTTGTTAGGTCATGTGCCATAAAAATACAGATTGATTGTATATTCGTAAATGATGTGCATTTTTTTAAATTTTTTTTTGGTGATCGACTGCATTGCATTGGACGCTTACTCTACGTCATAATCTAGTTCGGTAACAACTGTTTTTAAGAGAAAGAAAAGCAGAACCTAAACAGATTCAAGGACAGTAAGAGCAAACAAAAAAAAAAAAACCAGACACGTCAACAGAACCCTCCCCTCCCTCTTCCCCCCCCCAAAAAAAAAAAAACAAAACAAAAAAAAAACAAAAACAAAAAAAAAAAACAAATAAATAAAAAGAAAAAATAATGAAATAAAAGAAGAAAAAACATCTAGATGGTGCTCAATCTACACAAAGCTCCGGAATATTTTACGCCACTCTCGACTAGTTGATGGCTTTATCTAACTCTAACGTCCAACCTACACAAATCCGATATCTGTTACATCTAAGTAGAGCTACCTTGGTGGTTGCAAGGTCGTAATCTATAAATCGATCCGAGATAATTGTTCTTTCAGCTAAACATTCTGTCCGGACCCTTTTGCTCGCAAGCCTTAGTCAGCGGAACTGTGGCTCTGCCCACGGGCCACGGGAGAGAAGTACAGAACACCTGTTCTCACATTTCCGTCTTGGAAAAAACGATTGATTTTTTTTTCTACCGTAAATAGCGCAAGTCTTGCAGAGCATTGCATTCAAACGGGCGAAGTTGTAACCGTTCCTGATGCGGGTAATTCTTGCGATGGGCTGGCAATCATTCTTTTTTCCTTTTTTTTTAAAACTACTGCCACGGCGAAATCCTTAACAATAAAACCCTTGCTCTATCTAATTTTACTACATGTACTATTAATGCTCCAATCACCACCATTTCCAATACTTTTACCATTACTACCACTACTCCTACTACTACTATACTACTACTACTACTACTACTACTACTACTACTACTACTACTACTACTACTACTACTACTACTACTACTACTACTACTACTACTACTACTACTACTACTTCTGCTATTGCTGCCTCTACTACAATTATTCCTGCTGCCCAAACAACAGAGTATTGAGATTTTTACACTCTTCTTGATCTTGTTCTTGTTCTTGTTCTCGTTCTTCTTGTTCTTGTTTTGTTCTTGTTGTTGTTGTTGTTGTTCTTCTTCTTCTTCTTCTTCTTCTTCTTCTATCGTTTCTTTTTTTTTTATATCTTTTCTCTTTTCTCCTCTAAAATTTACCGTCCTTCGCGTTCTCCGCTTTTCTTCTTACATTAACTGAAGAAACTAATTGACTCTGCCCGCTGTCTACATTATATGGTTTAAATGCGAGCAATTATGGTGTACATGAGCTATGTTGGACCAAGAAATTTGTAAGAACCAAAAAATAATTTCTATATTTTGAGGAGGTTCCAAAGACAAAGTGAACAGCAACACTTTTTCGGTCCAATACTTATGAAACTAAAATAATGTATTGTCGTACGCCAAGAGTTTTACTTGAAAGAAGGGCGACTTATCTCTCAAACTGCAACCATATATCTTTGTATAAATATGATACCGAATAAAAACTTTTAGAGTCGTCCTTATAATAGTGTAGGCTTTACTTCGGAGATAGCCAAGTCAAACAATTTATTAAATATGTCTCTTTTTTTAAATGAGCAGGTATGTACAAAACACTGATGCCCTAACTTCTTTAGTAAAGTAACATATTGTGTACGGAAAAGAGCTTCAACTTATTCAGCAAATTTTCTGTAACTTACCACTGAGCGGATCTACTTGAATGAAAAGGTATTGAAGAAAGTATAACGAAGCTTGTTTTATTCCGACAGAGAACATTAGCATTTTTTTAAATTTAATTTTATGATATCATTGTTCCATTATGCACACTAATGGCAGACAGAGTACTAGAGAAAATCCCCGTTCCGAAAAAACGATTTTTTTTTAAAGTGATGGAGTTTGGAGGTATGATTAATTCTTCTACTAAAGATAATGAAATCAATTTTTTATTATTTTTGTTTTTTTGCCTTTAGAGGTTTATTCAATTGTAAACAATGCTTCTTGTCTCCATCTTTAAACAGGCAACAAATTATTCGAAAGTTTCTAAGACGTTTGGTCATTATCTTCCTTTTCAGACAAATTTTAAGAACAACAGAGAACTGGTTTATCGGAATCACTCTAAAGTTGACGGATCTGTTGTTCTTGCGTTATATGAACTCGATACCTGTCAGAGATCATCAGATTTCAGTAAAATTTTATTCTCGTGTTGCTTCATGTAAGAAACATGCTTTTACCGCTCTGAAACAGGAAATTGGTATCATGGAGAAATTCTTAATAGCCACGTTATGATCCAGATTGTCTGAGTTAACTTAATTACGCGTAAGCCTTCTAAGGACTACCGGTACTCAAAATCTGCTGAAAATGTCATCTGTCTTTACAACAGCATGAGTGTGCTTTGTCTTCTCGGGCTTGGTGTCGTGCATTAGAAGACGCAAGAGGAGAGGCGAGAAAGAAGGGCTGAGATTACCGTGGGTGATGAGTTTTAGTTCTTGTTAATGAGGCTCTAATGTTCGCTTTAGTGCGGCAACAGCATCGCGTCCGCTGGCTTATCTTACCAATTATATCTGTCACAGTTGCATTGGTGTCACCATAATAGCAGCTTTATAAAGACAATAACAACTTTAGCCAGTAACAATTATATGAAATAAATAATATAAAAAAAACAAAACACAATTGCAAAAGTGCTTTCGTGAGAGAATTATAGAAATAGTACCTTTCAAACAACACACACACACACATATTATATATATATATATATATATATATATATATATATATATATATATATATATATATATATATATGTTTGATCGTTATTCTAGCATTATGGGACAGTGCTCGACAAAGCGAGCTTAATAATGATAATAACCAAAATTTAATCTACGTAATCAATTATATATATATATATATATATATATATATATATATATATAGAGAGAGAGAGAGAGAGAGAGAGAGAGAGAGGGAGAGACAGAGAGACAGAGAGCAGACAGACAGATAGATAGACAGACAGACAGACAGACAGAGAAAACGTGGCAATACAGAGATTAAAATTGGGCAAATGAAATAGTCTGCAAGACTGACAGGAAAAGAGGAGTAATTAAAGGAAAAGACCTCCATAAAAGAAAAGCAACATAGAGTGATATGTTAAGAAGGGGTGGAAGGGGGGGGGGGAGAGAGAGCGAAAGAGAGAAAGAGAGACAGATAGACAGATAGATAGATAGAGAGAGAGAGAGAGAGAGAGAGAGAGAGAGAGAGAGAGAGAGAGAGAGAGAGAGAGAGAGAGAGAGAGAGAGAGAGAGAGAGAGAGAAAGATTCGCTGGTCTTGTGATATTTCAAATCATAATGTGAGTGACGTTTTGTTTTGTTCCCATGCTCAACTAGATTGTGACAGACGAAATATTGTGGAACACTTGAAGTTAGAGAGTGCAAACTGAATGTTCAAGCACTCTAAATTATTTTATTTGTCTACATTATCTCATCAGAGTTTTATCACTACCAATCATGGGAAAGAGAGGAGGGGAGGAAAAAAGAGGGGAGATGGAAAGATATGAGGAGGAATAAGATGAAACGAGAGGGAAAAGAGGAAACAGATGAAGAGGAAGTGGGAGATCGACAAAAATGGTCGGGTGATGGGAGGAGGCGGGGGTGGGGGTTGGCGGGGGGGAACTCTTTTTTTTTATAATGTCATGAAAGACGTTTGGTGCAACAAGTGCGTAAAAACCTCGCGGCCGTGCATTGATTTTTCTCTAAGCATAGCACTTAGGCTCTTGTGAAAGGACAGAACTCACAGAGGACCGGCGAGAGGATGCGGGACGCATCTCTAACCATCGCCTTCAATAAAAAACGGTCATAATGGGATGTGCATCAAGCTATCACATTTTCTCGGGATGGTTTTTTTTTTTGTGCTGCTTTCGAACTATGTTTACAAAACTGGCTGATGGATTGACGGAACACTATCATGACGAATTCGAAGACAGGCAATGAGCGTCGCGGAGTGCCCGAAAGAAGAAACGAAAAACACAAAAAAACATTTCGTTGTCTTGTCCAAAAACAAGACTCTTGGCGAAATTTCATTGAGAAAGAGAGACAATCACAAAACTAATCTAATGCAAAAACGACAGGAATGGAAGAACGTAAAAAATATGGAGTGCAATAAAGTATTACTGCCTTTCAAGGATAAAAACATATTTATGTAAAGAATAAAATAAAATTAGAACTTATCAGACACAATTTTAACATTTTGGAAATATAGGGTATGCGTTCGTAACAGAACGGGGAGAGGTTAGATAGAACAGGTAAATTGGTTTGACATTCATGTTTCTTTTGTCTTTATCCTTGTTCTTTTCTTTTCTTTTGCTTTTCTTTCGGAGTTTAATATTTTCCACCTTCCATTTTAACCCCTTTGCCACTTTTTTTTTTACTCTGAATACTTGGAATATCAAAATTTCTGAAGCTTTGTTAATGTTTCAGAATGATAGTTGTAGATCAAGCGTTTATTGCGTTGCTTACATTTGTTATTTAAAGAACGAGAGGAGCTTAAAAACAAGAATGTGAGTGAGCGATTAACAAATAAAATCTTCAAAGCGAATACCAGAAATCAAATACAAATAAGGGAGAAATACTAGAGGAGAAGGGGGAGATAAATGTTAACGCTAAGAGTTAATGAAGCGTTAATCTAGTATGAGAATACAAATTTTATTTTAGCCAGCCACGATGGCTCCCCCGGGTTCAAGTAATAATAGTAAAATATTCAAGCACTCAAGACATTTGTTGCTTTCGGATCACATTAAGTTATGATTACACATAACGATTTGCAGCTAGCACCACCATTTTTAACAAAAACCTCTGACATCGCAAGCGGCAAGTGTTGTGATGTATAGAAACAAGCGAATCGTTGATGAAAATTGAATTGATTAGCTGCTTATAAGAAACGCAAACAATACCTTCTCCTTCTGACGCAACAGCACTTTGTGCTAACTGCATATCGGTTCGTGTACCCATACCTTTAGAATCTCGAAGGTAGCATTGTCCAACCTTTTTTATGGTCATTTTTATAAAAACATATTTCAACATTGCTTGGCCGTTACCATTTCTTCACCTTCACTCGTTCACTCGGTAAAGCATTTTGAATGAAAATTACTCAAAACTAGTGGGTTTTTTTTCAATGAATTAAAAAATACATTGAAAAAGATAAAAAAAAATTCACAGGGTAAATATATTTTATTCTGCGTCATTATCACAAGATAAACAGAAGGATCTTTTTTATCATCAGTTCATAACCATATGAAATAGATGGCCTGAAGGATGAAGGTCCAATTTGATTTCCTCTGTTTATGCCCTGGGAATTGTTGTAATAAATTTTCACCAAGATAGCCATATACCGGTTCTCTTAGACTTGATGGGAGAGAATAGAGATACTAACCTCAGGGGCCAGTGATGTATTGACGTAGCAAAATGGGAGGAATACTAAGTGAGAAGTGCATTGATAAAGGAAGAGAGAAAACTGCATAAGAGGCTGAATAACAGAAGAGAAAGGGGCATATAGAGAGCGAGATAGAGAGATTGAACGAATGCAGCGAAGAAGAGTAGAGGAAAGGAAAAATGGAAAGATATAGAGATGATTAAATAGCTATCTGAAGAGAAAGAGCCAAAGAGAAGTTAAACATTATTGCGTAGATTTTAAGAGAGAGAGAGAGAGAGAGAGAGAGAGAGAGAGAGAGAGAGAGAGAGAGAGAGAGAGAGAGAGAGAGGGAAAGAGAGAGAGAGAGAGAGAGAGAGAGAGAGAGAGAGAGAGAGAGAGAGACGGAGACGAAAACAGAAAGGCAAACAGGCACACACAAAAAGAGACAGAAATACTCACAATAATTACTCCTTTGTTACTACAAATTTTACTTGTGGATAAAACCTGTAAGAAATGCTAAAATCAATAAACGATGTAAGAGAAACATATCCATAATATCACATATTAGTTGTTTTTTTTCCTAACTAAACGTAGGAGATCAAAATTTCGTATAAGTACCATTGCGTATCAAATACTAATTCAATGGGAACTAAACCTTCCCTAAATAAAGCGTGCAAGCCATGAATGCAAATCTCTCAGACTCTCAGTAGAATAGAACAGGGTATTGTAGAAGATGGATGTAATAACAGAACATCGACAGCTGGTTTAGTGTAACCTGCCAAAAATAATGAAAACAAAAACACCAAAAAAACAACAAAAAAAAAAAAAAAACAACTCAAAAAACTTCCTTATTTATTCAGAGATGTATGGAGAAAAAAAATATCTGCAAAATGACAGATCCGATATTTTAAGATAAAAATTAATAACATGAGTAATACATCATTTTTCGTTGTTATTTTATACAATTTAATTAAGATCTCTGTGATGGACTCCACAATATTCAACCAGGCAGGCTATTCTCTTATCGATATCGGTAATAGTTTTGTTCTTGTGCTGAGCAAACTCAAGCAATTAAGGAAAACAAGCGGTTCAAGAAAGTCCCAGTCTATATTCATTAATCATCTAACTCCATGGCTGCAAAACGAAATTGTTAAATGTGCGTAGTACACAAAGAATATGTTGGTTGTAAAAAAATCGAATTAATCGTTATTTTTTTTTCCAAGAAAAACAGCAAAATTATCAATGTAAATCATGAGTGATCAGATTTTGAATGCAGATGTATAAATTTCGACTTGTGCACCTTTTTGGGTATCGTTTTTACCTATTTCTATCGACTTTCAGTTTATTCGCACATGAAAGGCAATTTAATAATCACCTATACCCAGATTTTCAAACACCCAATCAATCACTTTTTACTATGGCGGGTTGAAAAAAAAAAAGCTCTGCGAGCGTAGTAAATTGGTGAATGAAACCTTCGAAGTGTAAAACTGTAGGATTAGTTCTACTTTCCTAGAGATTCTAGAAGAATCTAATGCGCGGAAGGTAGCAAGTACCTGTCATAGCAGTGACAAATGATTCTGTTAAATTGCTTCACGCGATTTTCTTTTCCACACACGCAACATATTTTTTAGTTTCTTTCTACTCCATGTTAATTTGAATAAATGTTAATTCTCTATATCTATCTATCTAGATCTATAAATCTGGGTATTTAAGAACACTGTCACAAAAATGAAAATATAGTATAAAAAATTAGCAGGTATTTTGACTTCAAAACATTGGTGTGCAAAAATGTTTAAAATAATTTTTGAAGAGAAAAAAAAATTGATTCCATATCACGAAGGAGAGTAAGCGTCATGGTGGCAAAACTTATGAAATAATAGTGGCACATACCATTTTTTTTTTTTTTGAAGTTATCAACATTTAATTGCATATAAAAATTAAAGATTAACATTTAGGTGGTTCGTGAAAATAGAGTACTTTAAAGTCAGCCTTGAAAATTTGCTTTTAACATTTGTGATTCCTCACTTGGGAGAGGAGAAGCTAGAAAGATATAGAATGAATTAAAGGAATTAGCTCTACATCCTTTTTCAGGTATGATTTAATTTATAAGTTTCTTGAAATTAATCCTTATGATGGATAGTACCTGGCTTTTGCAGTATGCACTATGATTATGAAATTCATTGAAGTGCTTCTTGAGTTTTGGACGTAAAAAACTTGCACAAAATGTATACCTTTTCTGCACAAGTCAAAAACGAGTGGGTTTATTCTGACGACTGTTACAAATTCGTTAAACAGTAAACCAAAAGTTTTTCGCGGTAAATTATTCTGGAGGCTCCAATTCTTGCATCTAGTTAATTTTTTTTTAATCCAAATCCATTTATAACCTTTTAAATATTCTTTTTCACGTAGGTTTAAATAAATGCACGGCTATGAATATGAGAAACCAGCTTATTCTCAATCTTTACTTTCACAAGCCTCTTGAAACCTAAACAATCATTATTTTAAGAATATGAATTCGTGCAAAAAAAAAGAAAAATAAATTCTTATAGAAACACTGCCTTAAGGAAAATCTAGTTGCCTATTGATAATAACCTACATAATAAAGACAGTTTGAAAGAGAATATAAATAGATCAGGCTTGTATAATATTAGCTCGTGATTCCCCCCTCCCCAGCCTTTTCTGCGGGATGACATAGCTTTATTAATATTAAGCGTTTCAAGTTTCTTGAAATAGATTTGATAAGTTCATGATTAGCTTATATCCCATGGGACCGAAATATTTATCAGCTGAGTTGAAAAAACAATAAGTGCTTTCTTCCTGAACACTATTTAGAAAGAAAGGAAAAAAAATATTAAAGAAAAATTAATCGGTATAATAGCCTTACGGGATTATATTTTTAACGTAAGAGCTTTCTAGTGTTCATTAGTATAATTAGTTTTCAGGCGATTCAGACAACATATTTGTTAAAGGGTTTTCACGTCCTGCCTGGCGTATAGTTCCTTGACAGCCAATAGGAAGAAAAAGTTCAAGTTGAGGGTTACACATTTTTACGTAACAACTTGAGGGTCGTTTTTTTTTTTATCTAAAAGCGCTAAATTGTCACTGTAGCTGCATCCTTCTGTGAATGGAGCTGGATTAGTTCATAGCTAAAATCAATCAGTTTAAAAACATTTTATGAAAACTGAATGAGAGTGAGAAGGAAAGTTTTTTTATGATTAGATGGAAAATTTTATCCCACACATTTCTTTTTTTTTTTTGTGAAATCTTTTTTTTTTGTGCAAGAGAGACAAATAATTCAATAATTCAATAAAAATGGTTTAACAAAATTGCTGGACAAAAGGCCCGAAAACATAATATGCAAACTGCATTTATTTAGGTTTAGGATTTTATTGACAGTTTTATTGAAGATATGTCACATGAATTATTTGTTAACGTTTCTTTGTAATTTCTCTGCGAATGTTCTGTTATTCATCACTATATCTTCAAAAATATTTTATTGAGTGGTTCAGGAAGAGATTTACAGTCAATTGTCGAGAAATAATTATCTCCTGACATTAAAACATCCCTCTCTCTCTCTCATTTCTCTGGTTTCCCTTCTACTCTCTCTGTTTCTCTCGCTCTCTCTCATTCTTTCTGGTTTCCCTCTTTCCTTTCTTCTCGCTCTACTCTCTCTTCAGTTTCTCTCTCTGTTTTTCTCTCTGTTTCTCTCTCTCTCTCTCTCTCTCTCTCTCTCTCTCTCTCTCTCTCTCTCTCTCTCTCTGTGTTTCTCTCCCCCTTTCTCTCGTTTTCTGCCTTACACACACATTCTTTATATCTGCCTGTCTCTGTCTCTGTTGTTCTTTCTCTTTATTGCGGCCATTGTCTTTTTGATCTCTTGACTTATTTATTCATAAACCTACCGATTAGCTAGCTATTAATGTCTAAAATTAATATCTTTATATTTCTCTGTCTTTGTATATATCTTGACTATTTATATATAATTCACTTATTAATATGTAGCGTACATAGATAAATGTATTTATCTTTCTATTTGAGATTCTGACTCTTGTCTTCTATCTAATCAGCTGACTCTTCAATGCATTTATGTTGTTCTCCCCCACCTTCCCTACCCTCCCTTCAATATTTTTTTTAAATTTTAGAATAGAAGAAAAAGCAAAACTCGTAACCTTGGCTTTTACAATTTCTAAAAATGACACTGCAACTATCAAGCAGTTTTGTTTCAAAGGACGGGCCGTAACACGTAGAAGACCGTGTCAATTTTTTTCAAAATTAATTTTGTTACACGTTTTTCTCAAACATGGGACGCACAATGATGATTCTTGTCAATCTTCCAGGGCTAATGGCTTAGTCGTAACACTGGTTTTAAAGAAAGCTCAGGTTCGTACGGGAAACGAAGACTCATTGCTAGTGTTTACTCCCAATACTGATTCTAACTTATTCTTTTTATGGCAGCTGTGAATTAACACAGGAAATTTTCAATCGGAGTATGAAACACAATCCAGGCTTCTAAAGCATGTGTGCAAAAGGTTTTAGTGAAAGAATATTTAATCAAAACAATAGGAATAACCTTCCATTAGTATATCGAAAGGCAAAAAAAAAAGTTCATGAATTAGCTATTTCTTTTCTTTTCTTTTCCTCTAGCTTCGTTACCTCCTTTTCAGCTTTGTTGGTTGAATTCGTATTATAAATGACCAGCAGACCGAAAATACTTAAATCTTGCTATCTATGGATAAAATGATTGCTTTTCACACCTTCGCACATTTTCCCGAGCAAACAGAAACTGCCGCCTGACTTCAGAGACAGAGGAAGTCTGACAAAGAGTCACAGCTAAAAATCGATTTATTGACAGTATTTAGGCACCATAATCTCATTCGGTAACAATCTAGCCCAGGTGATCTTTGGCGAAAAGAAACTATTTTTGCTTACAATAACCATTTATATATGTACATTATTAATAGCAATTTTATTGACTCTCAAAGCTCGCCATCATGGTGACAGTATAGAAAACAAGAGAAGAGATTGCCTGAATCATGCTGATTGATGTTTCTCAAAAGAGGAAACAATGCGTGCAATACGTTTGAAAGAATGATTTTGAAACCCGTGAGTGAGGTAACTGTCTTGATGATTTTCGGTATTAGAAGAAATCATGTGAGGTGTGGCTGAAGCAACATAGCTCATTCCCTACAAAACGATGTCAGACATTTCCTAGCCTCCATGAGGTAGAGGTCATCCAAATTGTAATTTTCTTTATTTTCGATATCCTAATCATGCCGACAAGACAATTCATATTGGTCTTCTTTATATGCCCTAGAGATAGTTAATTCACCAAAATAATGAAGGAAACAATGAAAGTATGACTTTGTAAGACTCCTTCAGTAACTTACACATGGAATTTTACAACCCTGGAAAGACAGATGGACACCCGCCGGCACAATTTTCATTACTAGCAGGAAGAAGAACTGCATAACCGAGTAAAGGCGTAGAAAAACAGTTTGTTTAATTTGTACGTAGTTATGCACAAGAAAATCTTGAAGTAAAGCGGCCTGTGTTGGAATTAACTGCGTATACGATGTCGAAATACGGTAAGGTATAAAGGTATCGATATTAATGAAGATGCTTTGTGAGCTAAACGGAGAGGCCATATCGTATTAATGTTGTCTGCTTCAATTACGAAATTTGACATTAAAAGTTTCTCCTCTGAGTCGGTGTAATCACGAGAAGCAGACAAACGATAGCAGCAATCCAAACAAATAGGTTAATGATAATTTTGTGACGATGTCTAATTCAGTCACCCAAACAAAAATGCAGAACTCACGCGATTGCTTCGACCATGTCCAGCCCCATCTCTACACAGCAGTGGGCGTGGTCTCGCCTCGGCTCGGGCATGCCGCTCACGCAATAGTAGCAGTCTCCTAGCAACTTGATGCGCAGGCAGTGGTTCTCTGTGGCCAGGGAGTCGAATCGAGCATACAGCTCGTTGAGAAGCTGCACCAGTTCCTGGGCTGTGCATGTAGACGACAGTGCTGTGAAACCGCATATGTCGGCAAACAGGATGCTGGAAGAAGGTGGAGGGATATGTACCGGGTTATTCTTTAATGCTTTGAGATTACATTTTTCATAGCATAAAATGAGCATGAGAATTGATGTTTTTGTGAAAAATTTATATGTAGTCATTGATACAGCACGCATGATATTAAGTGTAAGCATAAATGCCTATGGAAAAAAGCAAAACAAAATCTCAACTCTGTATGAATTCTAAACGTAGAAACAGGAAAAGAAACGAAAGAGAGGCATGCTGAGCTTGATATTATAAGATTGATCATACGTAGTGTCAATTCTTTTAAACTCTTAGGGTAAAAGAAGAGGTTAGTTATCTCTCACTAACAAAATTTTGGTAGAGTTCAGGGAAAAAACGCCTGAGGTGGACCCACTTCCAATCACTGTCCATATAAACGAGTGCTCATTCCGTTGCTAGGGCTACCTGCTGAGCATGCCATACTAAGTTGATGACCCTCCTTGAGCCGGCCCAGCATAATGTCCTCCATTTATAGAGCTGTGAAATCACCTCCATGCGTCCAAACATGATTGGTTGAAATGTTTTGGAGATAATCATGGACTCTTCCGATTTAGTTCCCATGGAATGACATCCCCTAAGGTCTTTTTTTCAGTACGGCCCTTAATATACATAGCTTTTTAAGTCCAATTATTGCTCTTCTAAATAATCAATACTTGCACACTGTGCTATACAAAGAAGCCCCATGGCGATGCATCTATACGAATTGCTACCGCACAAGCCTATCTTTCGAGTGTATTAAAATTTAATGGACCGGTTAAAGTTATAGAGTGAATATCAAGTTTCTTTCTTGTCAGAACCATCAGGATTTTAGGGATCCTCTAGAATTTTCCCTTTAAATACAACTCTCTCAAATTTTATCACGCATTCAACGATTATGTGACTCGTTCATCTATTGCCGAGAAAACAGCAGTGTTTATACAGTAATTTGCCAGAATGAAATTTTTCAAATCTATATACCTTAAAGTAAAAAGAGGATAGGCGATTTTTTACTTTATGATTTGTTTTTAATATTAGGAGAGACAAAAAATAATGCACGATAACTAAAACAGAGCACAGTTTGCACAATTTTACCAGTAAAACTTTCAATAAGACTAGGACAAAAGTAAGCGACTTTCCATACTTGAATCTCTCGGTCTTTATTTTTCATCCCGGTAATAACAGTCTTTTTGCAAAGAATGGTACGGTCCATTTTGTTTATTAATTTGCTCTTAGTCAGTAGTCTTATCATCAACCTGCACGAAATAAAATATTTTCGATTCGCATGATACAAATAGAATGTACCCCAAGGTTAGAAACGTAGCTTCCAATATATATTCTAGGTTATTTTTTCGAAAATAAGACATTGAAAAAAGAGTAGCCCTTATTTATTAACTTTAACATGATTTGGGTGGAGAAGGGTGTTTTGTGTTGAACTGTTTTTCCTTAACTGACTGATACAACGCGTGCACAATGAGGAATATTTCGAACCCCGAACAAGTCCCAGGCAGCGCAGGGCTAACATCAGGTGTCTCGAAGTCATAATATACAGATACAAATTTCCTTCTTAATACCCTTGACGATACCGGGGCAAGTGTTCTATCGCCGTGGTCACCGGCGCTGTTCTCCTGGCTGGTCAAGGAGCCGGAGAAATGAAAGAATGAGGACAGGATAACCTTATAACTGCAGGGCACAACTCGCTCCGATAATTGACCAGTCCGGCGAGTTGGCTCTGGCAAGTCATGCCGATGACGCTGGCTGTCTGAGAGGGCAGCGCCCGACTGGTACTGCTGCAGGCGCTGCTCAGGCCAGCATTGCCGGCTTTTTCCGGTCAGTGATCGTTTGGTCCTCACGACTGGGGGAAGCTCGTAGTTAGCTCCCCTGATCAATACTAGACTTTGAACTGGCCAACATCCCATTATTCCCTGCTGGCGTTTAGGGTTTGTTAATAATGAAAATCGTAGACAGCAACTGGCTTTTCCTATTGCCTGTTGCCACCAGCTATTTTATCGTCATCTACTCCACCAGACACCAGATGTTATATTTTCCATTTACTGCCAAGAAACTCAAATGATCAATTTCCAACAGTGTACCCAGAACTTAATATTTTGAAACGCAAAAATGTAATGTACGTGTGAAGTATTTGCAAACAATAAAATAGTAATAGCTGATCTCCATCTGACATAACTCAACCTTCATCATTTTTCTGTACTGTAATGAGGTAAAGTTTTTGAGGACCAAAGTCGAAAAAAAAATTCTAAGATAAAAGAATCAAAATCTGATAGTCTTCATGACAACAATGCTATAAAAGACTTCGAATCAAACACAAGTCCCCTACAGATGATTTTTTTGTTTTCATTTTGTTTGACGGCAATATCTAAGATAAAACAATCCATTTTGTTCATTATTTAATGTATCTCTTTTTAAAGACCATAACTTATCGAACCGAATGGACTCTCACAAAGACACTCCTACTGCTCTAATTACCAGCTCCAGAATTGATCCAACCCAACACGTTTTGAATATGTAAAAAAAATACCGCTCTGATCCTATGCTACTTTTTATTTGTTTAATCGTCTAGTACAGAGAAACAGTATAATTATCTAATCAAAAGAAAGAAATGTGTAAGAAACACTCGTGATGATCACAAATCTTTTAGTAAACTATTTCACTTTATAACATATTATTTAAATCAAATCAGCTGCCCGAAACTAAAATAGTGATGCTGAACTAGTTGGAAAGGCTAATCCCGTATCGCAAAATTAATTTTTCATTGCTTAGGTATTTTTTAGAGTCTTGAAAATGTGACAGAAATGTAAGCATTCTAGAATGTAAAAATCTTGCATATTTCATTCGAATTCTAATATGTGTGTACACCTAATTACCACACACAAAACTTCATGAACAATTAAAAAGTTAGCTTACTCTGCAAAATACAACCCTATTTGTAATTCTTTTAACAGTATCATGTAGGTTAAAATAAATGGGTTGCTATAAATCCCTACAAGGCAGTGAACCTTTAGGCACTGTATCTGAACGTATAGCTTTCTTAAAGCATTTAAAAGCATCCTTAAATAGAATAGGAAAATATAAAATTTACTGATTTCCCGTTTTCTTTTTAACGAAAGTGGAGCATTTCCTCAAATTCAAATCTTTTCGAAGAGAATAAAGGACTGGGGTAACCTACATTGTCCCCAGTAATCCTATGTTTACTATACACCTTGATCTAGCTGGAATCCCTCCGAATGATTTTGGGTAAAGTACAACAAGGATGCGGTATTTTCGAAATCACACTTTTATACAACAGACTCATTTAGATCTATTTTGATCCACAGTATCATTTCAGAAAAAGTTATGCCACTTAACGTAAAGGTCACTCATTCTGTATAGAGACAATTTTCTATCATTAGTCTAGGCACTTTAATTTACTCATTTTACTTGAACTTTGAGGATCTCTGGACATTGGTAGCATTTTTCAATATTACTTAGTTAAGACGCAGCGCTTAGTATCATTCTTTGTGGAATTGCATTCCCTATTGACCAGATAATGAAGATGATTGTTTTTAGAGACCAGCTTGATATTATGACCCTTTAAACGATACCGATGATGTACTTGATGGATAAATTTCAATTCAGAAAGTCTAGACTTTAACTTATCGAACATGTGTTTTTTTTTACGAGCTAAATGTGAGTTTGTAATAAAAGGGTGAAACAATGAAGATTTGATTAAAATAATTATGTAGAATAGTATACATCATATAAAATGCAGGTAATATGGAAATAATATTTTAATAAAATTGAAATTTCACGGCTGTGTAGTAAATTGCGATCTCAAAGAGGAGCCACTAAATGATTTAATTAATATGCTTTGTTATCATGATATACATATCTAGGAAAAAAAAAGAGATGTCTAACCATTTAATATCGTCTTCGTATAGAGGACTAAACCAGCATAATTTTATCAAGCATCAATTTTGTTTATTATTTCTACTCAGATGTATTCGTCGTGTTTCACAAAGAAATCAGCTATGATTTAGTGTTTAAGAGGTGTCCATATCATTTCTATCTCAATAGTTATAATTTTGTTTTATTAACACTTTAATGCTCTCAAAGAACGTATGCTATTACTTTCTTGACGCTCTTATTTCTATATTGTCTGTGGAAAAAAACAACAACTCTGCATTAGAGCCTGTGAAAAAAAACCCCACACCAAACAGAGCACTCTCTTTTGAAAGAATTTTCAGCACTTGCCATCGGTTGGGGTTATCTCTCCTTAACCATATTTATTTATTACTTTAAATTTTGTTCCGCTTTCTAATTTCAAGATATGAAAATGCTAGCTGAGACGAGATCATCTCTATTTAAATGTTAGAAGTAATAAGAAAGATAAGTTAAAGCGAAGCAGATCGCTTAAAAACTCCCCGAATGGTCTTTCAATAATTTTTTTTGTCTAGCTGATTACATCACAAGCCCAATAGTGATAGTAATATTTTGACTTGCAAGCACACAAATAACTTCCCAGCATCGCGATCCCGCACTAAATCCATTATAAAACAAGAAAGATTTACTGCCTGGGTTGTAAATTAAGGCCTTGTCTTGTTTCAATTTGGCCATCCCTGTTCTTGAGGCAACTCCATCTAATTAACCAACTTGTGTCGCGCGCTGCTGGTCTAAATACGGCTCAATATGTACAGAGGAGCCAGTTCAGGCCTTCTCTGAGAGGATAGGACAAAGCGGAGATCAGCCAGAGAGTCTTTTTTTTAAAGGTTCTGGATGACATAGAAAATGTTATCCATTTTTCAGTTCCAAGAATCGTAGATAACTGCAAATAAGGGGAAAAAAGCCTTTCGTTTATTATTGTAAATATCTAAGATATAACGTCAACAAATACGATATCAACACGATATAATGGATTTTTACAAACTTGAATCACTATTAGCTGCAAAAAAAATTCCTTCTAGCAATCCTTTATATGGAACAATCGATTTAACTCAAAATACAAAGCTAAGTCGCAGCCAGTTTCATACTGAGCGAATTGAAATGAAACCAATTAGCTTCAATAAAAGTTCATCTAGGAATATATTGGTCTGAGTAAATAACAATAACACGGGTTCTCTGGATTTCTCTCTGCAGCAGGGGGCGTGCCGATCAATACTGTTTACAAAACAATTTAAAAAAATATATAAAAGAGAATAGTATTACGGCCGCTTCAAGACAATAATATTGCATTGTCTTCAACATTATTTTAACGGTTTTATAATAACTATACATGAAGGAAAATCAAATTATTATCATTGAAATTTGCTCTCATCACTGCGTGTGTAAGAAACAGATGAACATATGAAATAAGCGATATGGGATAATCAACTTACATCTTGTTTTCTAAACGGTTCAGCGATTTTCTGAGCATATCAGCTTCTTTCTCGTCAGACTTTTACATCCCCCCCCACACACACACACACAGAGACCCGTCTGAAAGAAATTATCATTTTTACTCATACCTTTGTGGGAACTAGATTGACGCCATTTAAAAAAAAAAAAAGATTCACAAGCTTAAAGTTCTAAACGAATGCGTCAGCCGTCAACTAGTCCTAAGACAGTTTCCTTTTTCGCCACTTTAATGACTTATTATAGCGGTTCAATTAAACAGAGGTCTATGGATTACAGGAATTAGTTCAGACGTACTCAGATACTGGCATTTTAACGACCTATTTGAGTTAAGCAGACAAAAGTCAATGCTGATTAAATCATATCTCACTAGCTCTGCGGCGGAGATTTATTATTTCGTTTTAATTTCGTTGCATCTTTTCTCTATTATTAATAGGGTGTTAAGTGTTCAATCTTCTTTTTGTTAAGATGGTTCAGGGTATATCTTTCCTCTATTAGTCGGAAGTCAAGTGTTCAATCTACTTTATGTTAAAATGGTTCAAGCTACATCTTTCCTCTGTTAGTCGGGAGTTAAGTGTTCAGTCTCCTTTTTCATTAAGATGTTTCAGGTTACATGTTTGTCATTACTGTCAATCTAAAATTATGAGATTCACAACTTTTAAAACTACGAGTAGTTGGTTCTCTGACTTGCAACCCTTGCTATGTTTTTTTTTCAAATTTTACCATGATTCTGAGGCAAGATTTTTTTAACAGGGAATTCTTTGTCTTTTTCTTTTAATTCTCTCTCGAGCATTGCGAAATCATAGGTAAGTAATAATTTTTTGAAAGGACAACTACAAAAAAACAAAAACAAAAACAAAAAAAAACCGCCAACAAAACCTTAAAAAGCAGAGGCGGGCCTGGAGGTAACCACAGGTCAAAGGTTTGAATTCAATTATACAGCAGTATATTATTAGTTTGGCCGCTCTTACATAAAACTTTCTGCCAACCTCTGATGCGAATTTAGCCTCTAGCAAATAAAATCTTTGAAATCTCGTTATGACGATTATTTTAATCAAAGCATATGAAAACAAATAAAAAAATGATTTAATAAATTAAAGATTAAAGTTTTGATCATAGTGCAATGGGTAGCAAGAATAGTCATATCCGTTTCTCTCGTTACGAGCCTTTGATTTGGTTCTCTATATAAGTAACAGACAGCTTTACATGGCTTTGGGGAAAAGATTTGCATACAAGTCGCAATTTTTCTTAGCTTGACCTAGATTTTGTATATTTTTATCACATTAAAACAATAACAGTTATTTTAGTTTAACGCTAGATTATAAGATGGACATTTTTCTACATATAAATTTATCATAAACTAATCTGCTGACAACATACAGGTCAAAACTTTACACAATATTTGTTTGGTTGTTTTTTTCGGGAGGGAAAAAAAACAAGATGATTTGCCGTTTTTTCCAACAAGATAAAAACATATAAAAAAACCAACAAAAAAAGAAAAAGTCACATTACACAGTCTTTTGATGGTCCGAAGAGTACATGGACGGCAAAGAATTTACAAAGAATTGAGCCAAATTGGCCTGGTACCTTTTTGTAACTTCAAAGAACATAATTTCAACTTTAGAGAAGTGGAAAAAAGTGAAAAACTAAATGAATGATTTAGAAGAACAAGGCTCAGTGTTTTCTTCAGTGTGTTTTGAAAATTGTGATAACCTTGAGATATAGAGAATGAAAAATAAAATAAAAAAAAATAACTCTTTTTTGTAATCAGCGGGTTTTATTTCTTCTTTTAAAGCTTAAAAATAGAAAACGAAAAGAAGGAAAAAAAAAAGAATTTGACTCATCGACATGATAAAATGTGAATCATACTTCTTGAGCATTGAATCAAGTGTCATGGGCAACTGAGACAACTTAATCCTTGTCAATATTTCAAGTAGCTTCTTCCTTCCACTAAATGGAAAGGAAAGTAAACCCCCCCAAAAAAAATTAAAGAAAATATACTTTTCCTTTTCTAATGTTTTTTTTTCGAATATTGGACTGCCAAATCAATAAGAACGCCAGAAACAAAGCTTAAAATAAAGGGCAGATCAAACAATTCATTAAAATTGCATTTCATTTTAATTTTCAAAAGAACTGCCATTTCTTTCTCCTTCATTTGCTCTTTGTTTATAACTTTCTTATCTTCTGAAATTGTTAACTCTTTCTTTTTTCCTATCTTCTTACCTGTCTATAAACCATATCATAACAGTAGTAAAACTTGCTTTTCGTTCATATGTCTATTTATCTATAATTCTTTCTATTTATCAACTCTCCTTTGATATTCCTTTATTTTCCTTTCTAGCGTTCTCTTTATCGAATCTTCTATGTACGTATCTTATTTTGGTGTATCTTTGCATCTATGTCTCTGTTTAGGACAAAAATATAAGTATGCGTGCTTTTAGCTTTGCTTCTATCCATTTTTTGATTTTGTTATGTGGTACCTATCTTGGAAAGTATTTAAATCCATCTATAAATCTAGCTGCCTATCTTTCTTTCTGTATAATTTTTTTATCGTATCAGTCTCTATCTGTCTATCCATCTTCTCATTTTTCTACCTTCTATTTTTCAACGCTCGAGTGCGATTAATCGCCATTGCGACAAAAACACAGCGACGCGTTTAAAGCACCCTCCTTAAAACAGAAGCTGATTTAGTAGTTTACTTGGGCTCTTCAGCGCCGGTCCCCCGGGTAACATTAAAGTCTCGATCCACGAACTTGAGACGAGCGGTTTTAAGGGAAATAAGGAAAAGGAGACAGCCTAACCTTAATCGTGAGAGGGGGAGGCAGACAAAGAGTGAGAAATAAGAATAGAGAGAAAGAGAGAGAGAGACAGAGAGAGATAGAGAGAGAGACAGAGAGAGATATAAAGAGAGACACACTCACAGAGAGAGAGAGAGAGAGAGAGAGAGAGAGAGAGAGAGAGAGAGAGAGAGAGAGAGAGAGAGAGAGAGAGAGAGAGAGAGAGAGAGAGAGAGAGAGAAATTTAAGTCAGAGACAGATGGCAAACAGTCGGATCGGAGATACAGATAGAGCTAGAAGTTGTGACTAAGAGAGAAAATAGTGAGGGAGGGAGGGAAAAGAGAGAAAGACAGAGAGACAGAGAGACAGAGAGAGAGAGAGAGAGACAGCCAGACAGACAGAGACAGAGACAGGCAGACAGACAGAGACAGAGACAAACAGATAGACAGAGATAGAGACAAACAGATAGACAGCCAGACAGTCAGAGACAGAGACAGACAGACAGACAGAGAAAGAAGAGAGAACTTCGGAGACCAAGGACTCTACTGAAAGACCAGTTTGGCAACTTGTAATACTTTAACTCTGGCGGCAGCAATAACCCAGCACTACTGCTCTTCCTCCATTATGGAGATAATAAAGCTGAGAATCAGATAAAGACCTAGTTTTCATAAACTGCCATGGCTGCAGGACTGGTCAGATGGCAGAAGGGTAACGCTAAGCCCAGCGTAGAAGAAAGTAAAAAAAATTTGGGGCTTATCTCCGTATGAAGCTAGTTTCTCAATTCACTGCGTTGGGTTAATTGGGGTTATATCAAACACAAATAAATAATTAAGTCATAATAAACACTCTCTAAACACAGACGTGGTATTTAAGTATGGAAGAAAGCTACAGATCCCCAAAGTTGCACATCAATTATTATATCAAGGACAGAATAATAATAGTATAGTAGTATTAGTAGTAGTAGTAGTAATAATAATAATAATAATAATAATAATAATAATAATAATAATAATAATAATAATAATAATAATAATAATAATAATAATAATGATGATGATGATGATGATGATGATGACAATAAAAATAAAAACAGTAATAATATTAACTCTTTCGACAGTAATTTTGAAACCATTTCAAAAGGGCACTGCTGTAATGCATATCTACTTATGGCATTTATCAGTTACAATAACCAGACAATCAAAAGACAAGAATTTGGAGTGACCATACAACACGCCACATAATAATAATAATAATAATAATAATAATAATAATAATAATAATAATAATAATAATAATAATAATAATAATAATAATAATAATAATAATAATAATAATAATAATAATAATAATAATAATAATAATAATAATAATAATAATAATAATAATAATAATCATAAAACCGTGTAATAAATAGAAGTTAATAAGGAAACATTTATGGTCAAATGAAGAAGCTTCACTCATTCAAACTTAGTAGTTGGAAACAAAATTTTTTGCTTCTTTGATGCTATGATAAAGAATCTAAAAGTCTGCAATAATTATTTTTGTTGGTTGAAAATAAAGTATAATGTGACTAAACTTAGCTTAAACCCATCCGATGCAGATGCGATGATGGTGACTATGTGAACCAACAGTCTCCGATAGGACTGTCAGTATTGTCAACATGTGTTTTCTCATCTACATAATATTTTACATTTTGCCTATTTGTTTCTGTGTATTGAACCGATTTTAACTTTCCTCTTTGGAATATCTCGTAGGTTATGATTATTATTGAGTGAAAGTAGTTTTTTAAGCACTTCGTAGAACAAATGTACTAAAAAGCAATAATCATTGTTTAGATCCAGGAACTTTCCCGTTTTTTTTTTTTTTTGTTTTTTTTTGTTTTTTTTATTAAATATCTTTTTCGGGGGACGAGGTAGGGTGGGAATAGATCCTTAAAAAAGCTGACGTACTTTGCTTTTCATCTATAAATTTTGATTTACTTTAAATTTGTTTGACTCTCTACTTTTCACTAGAAAATTTGAATTTTGCCTAGATCAAGGAACCGATGTTTCGAAAACTACAGTTATAGCTCTCCTGCAGAAAACTAGTAAAGTACGACAGAAATGCTGTTCACAAACGTGCCTCTTCACAAACTTGATCTTTTGAATAAGAAAAAGAAAAGAAGGAAAAGAAAGGAAGAAAAAAAAAAACAAAAAAACCCCCAGCCAAAACACGTGAGCCCATTACCGTCAAAGCGTTGGGCTATATGAGGCGTAATGGCCGGGAACAAAGGAGCCCCTTCTCGGATATCGCTTAAAGTCACGTCTCTTGTAGCGAGTCACAGGGGGAAACCATCACAGCACATTGAACACTGTGGTCCGACAGTCTCCAATATCTCCTTTCTCTTGTCTTCTTTCAGTTTTCACTTCATTTTAAAATCCGGCGACTCGGACTAAAGTGCGGAGCGGACAAAAATCTCCCTCCCACTATTTTTTTTTTACGTTTCAAACACTCTTACCAGACGATGGATTCCAGGTGAAACAATCCAGGGAACCGCATTTATTGTCTCATTGCCTGGAGCTTTTTTTTTTTTTTTTTTTAAGCACGACGCTAGCCACAAGATACTAAAAATAAAAGCTGATAATCGTAACAGCGACATCGAGAGAAACTACAGAGATAAGGTAAATAATTGAAAACACTTCTTGGGATTTGCTTATCATATAATTATCTATAATTATCAAAGGTTCACATCGGTACTTACAGGCCTTAGAAAGGCGGTTTGATCACTGAAGTGATAAGAAAAAATGGATTTTTTTTCCTAATGGTAGTCTATAACTGGTGCAATAAGACTGGCTGAATAATCGGAAGTTTTTATGAAAATGGGGAGATATATAAAAAAAAAAAAAAAAAAGATAAATAACTACAGTCCATGGGTTCGGACAGGGAAAGAAAGACAACACAATTTTAATCTACCGGAGTTAATTGGAAAAAGAAAGCTTGAAAATAGAGCAATAATTGTTGAAAGGTCTAACTAAAATAATTGAGAAATCGCCATCTAATCAACCTTATCTCGTTCAGGATTAAGGGCAAAACATTATTAAGGAGTCAATAGAAGAGAGAAAAGACAAAAAGAGTAAAAAGAGAGGAAGAAAGAAAGAGAAAGAGACAGAGAGACAGAGACAGAGACAGAGACAGAGACAGAGAGAGAGAGAGACAGAGACAGACAGAGAGAGAGAGAGAGAGAGAGAGAGAGAGAGAGAGAGAGAGAGAGAGAGAGAGAGAGGTACAGAGCAGTACTGTGTGTATGAGTATTTGTCACCCACCTGACATTGTCGTGACGCTGTATGTAGATCTTGTGAAACATGGCTTCCTTTTTGTTTCCTGCGATGTCTGCTTTCATCTCCATGGCAACGTGCCTCGGCAACACTGACAATAGTAGTCTTTCCTGAGGAGGAAGAAATTGTGAGAGCAATTTAAGCATACATAACTCAAAAGTTGTATGTCAGATAGGACCAAGCAAAGTCACTGGTAAAGCTCAGGAATGCCCAATAAATCAATATTCTTAAGTTTTGTCACATCTTGCTCTGGTTGCATGACAGCCTCTACAAATCTTTGGTGTCTGAGTACAAAATTATCATGATAAAAGCGATGTACACTTTATATCACATCCCAGAGTCGTGTCTGGTACCAACTCACAAACAATACACACAAATCAGTGTCAATATAAACGAGGCAGCTTTTCAAGTGATTTTTTTCCTGGTATGCGTAGAATCCAAATGATAATTTCCCTTGTGTTTTGTTTGCGCTATTTAAGTTCTCCACACGAAAGATACATAGCTTCGCTTGCTACATCTTTATAACAACGTGTTACGATAAGGAATAAAATGATTCTTGCACTATGGATGAATATCTTTGGATCTTGTTGCTCTTCTTTTTCATATCAATTACATTAAGTAATTTAAAACAGCACTTCCAAGTTGTTGCCAAAATAACCGATTTCGATGTTGTTGTTTTTTTTTTTTTTTAATTTTTATAGCTTCATTCGCCTATCTGTCCAGAATTTCCCTTGTTAACTATTCGCGCTTCTTCTAGTGGCCAGTGTCCAAAGTGGAGTGGTCTTTTAGTAAAACATTTGATTCAGGTTGGAAAATGCATTATGCAACATACAACCTGAATGTATTATACTGTTTTTGAAGATGTTCATATAACAGCTGAAAAGATAAGAAACTTTGATTCATGCAGCCACAACTCAAAGTTTGTTTCGTCTTTATATTGCAGAACGTGTAGGATACCAGTTGTTAAAGGTTTCCTCTAAGTGCGAGTTAGACTTAAAACTTTTCGCATCTGCTTTATATCTCCACGACAAAGTACCGAAGACGGAGGACATTTAATATTTCCTTTCATTCCTTGTATTTTAAGACAAACAGATTGGAGGTACTAACATTTTTTATGTAGAATAAGTTGTAATGCATGAAAAATCGTTCTATGTAGATAAAAAGATCAAGCAGAAAAGATCCTAGCTGAGGAACAAGCTGATTTGTAAACCATATCGTTGTTTAAAAATGTTCAACATAAAAGTATTCTTTTAGAATTATCTCTAGCACTAGCCTCGTTATATAATTACTCTGGGCCACAGTAAATCATTTGATACGATATGAAGTGGAGCCCTCTGGTTCACAGTAAAACTATTCAACATTATTCTCAACTTGGTTAAAGCCATTGAGATTCCTATGCAAGTCACTACGATGGTTCAAGGCAGTTATAATTGCTCCATGATAAGGAAGTTTGCTATTTGAATGAAAACCTTGAGAGAGTAATGGCTGAGGCTTTCGATGACTACGTAGGACCAGTTAGCATCATTGGCAGAACAGTGAATGATGTGTAAGTTTTGCTGCAGTTATTCATGCCATTGAAGGCATAGGAAAAAACGTTAGTCCACCATCTAAATAAGACATCAATAGTGTAAATCATGGTATGGATATCCAGGGGGAAAATTGAGATGATGAAAGTCAAATAAAAGGATGGGCTCTGAAAAAATAGAAATTGTTCTAAATTTCTAGTGACTAGGCTTAATGGTGAAGGATGAAGGACCAATGCAAGAAACACTGCTCGGGATTGCTCAAACATTAGCTTTAGGCAATAATTATGGGAACAAAAACCGTTGACCTGGGCTTTAAAATCAGAATACTGCATACCTTAATCATTTCTATGTTTCTGGGTGCGTGGGGGCCATTGCATTTTACCGCTAGGAGTAAAGTTACTGAAGGGAAAACATGATGCTTTCAATAACCTGATTCACTGATAAGATCGTGGTACAAGTAATAAAAAAGAAACAGAATCTGCCCAAAAAATTTGGTTTTATGAGAACCTAGCAGTCGTGAAAAAAATATACTCTGAGGTGGTATTGGCTCATTACAAGACTAGCAGCATTTGCACCGATGAGGGGTACACGACCTGTGCAAGGGAAGAGAAGGAATATAAACAGAAATACAGATAAGACGAAACAACATAATACGGACAGTGGTTTTCCGGTAAGCTTTGGTGCTCCACCGGTCCTCTAAAGTTATATAGCTCAATTATGTGAAGTAAAGATAAAAAGAAACGAAAGCAAATTAAGGTAGCGGACTTATCCCTTCCACGCAATGTTGCGTATATTAAAAAAAAAAGTTACCAAATGTTTTTTTTTCAAGTTTTGATACAAAATTGTGCTCATGGTATCGATAAATATTATGTGCCAGTATTTTTTGGCATTTCCCCTAAACATGTTTGAAGTTTCGATAAATGCAAAAAATTAAGGGTGTTTTACTCAAACCATCTCCTCACAAGAAACTGCGTGAAACTTAGTGGCGCTGCCCTACACTCTATCATGACCAATAATGAGGAGAGAGGGTCCACAATAAATTAATGTTCACCTCACAGCGCGATAAATGTTGAAGTCATGCGCCCGATGCACTGCGTTAATCAGTTGATGATCCCTGACGTTTTTCCTACATTGATTTGATTCATAAACTTCTGCCATGCTTACGAGAAAGACGTTAGGCCCAAAATAGAATTTTGACACCACGATCAATGGAAGAGAGCACATTATAATAAAATTATGTGTAGAAGTACTCTTCATTCTAAGAACCAATATATCTTCTCAAAATACAAGTTATGAAAAAAATATCCGAATGTCCAAGTAGGCATGATTAGCCTTTGATAAAGCTGCACCCTTCAGAAGAGATTTCAACGAACGCAAGCAAAATTTCAATAAAAGAATGTATATCGTTTATAATCGCATTAACAAAACGTCAAGGCTCACGAAATTAGTAAAAGAGGGTAAATGTTTGAATTGGCGCAGTAAGCAATTTTTAATATTCTTAAACAGACTTGACAATGTAATTAGTACATTGATTATCTCAGAATTGTCTGATGTATATCCAAGAGCTATTTGTTTCTGAAATATTTTCATATACGTGCAAATAAATCTAAAAATTGGCCAAGTAAAATATTAGTTCATTGAACCAACATGGACTACAATCATAGCAATGTTTTATCCAAATTAATCAATATAAGGTAATTAATTCCCGGGAAGAAAGAGAAAGATGTTCTTATGATCTATCCCACAGCTCTTTTAATTTGAAATATCTCTTGCATCTTTTCCTGCTTTGCTGTATCTTTTCACAACGCCTGTTTGCTTGCAAATCGTACGAACGGCGTACTTTGCTAGATCTCCTGATTGTTACCACCTTTGTCTGGCCCAAACCGGCCTCATTCTTCCTTCTCTCGACCTGTTTCTCGCCTCAGTCTATCGAGTTTTCCCACTCCAACGATTTACGTTTTCTGTCCCACTATCTCCGTCCATAACCAGTCGAATGTTATGACCCTCTGAGTCAGCATCGAGTTACGTGAAAAACAAACTTTCCCCTCAAACTGTCCGAGTCTGTCGCATCAAGAAGTTTTCTTCGATTCGGGTGTTAGCCACCAAAATCAATAACATCCACAAGGGGATCTCAAAAGCCTCCAGTAGCGAAACGAAAATGAATGGTTTGAGCACAAGTGCCAATCACCGCCAGACCCTCTCCGTTTGCAATTCATAGCCTTTCGGGGAATTCGTAGCCGGGTATTAGCATAGACCTTGCTAACCTAAAAAAACCACACGCAATAGTTGGTTTAGACTAATAGGTCTACTTTGGTTTGCTTTAAATCAGCAGCGCCATGGCTAAAGCTAAACACAGGGGGGAATAATTGCCTTGTCCTATTAGGTCTGACCATACTGGTGCTATAAATTCTCCGAGATGGAGGCGAGACAGAAGACTGTAAAGAAAAGGCGAAGGGAAAAATTCCAGCATGACCAGTGACCTTCAGACAAGTCTGGAACAAAGACGAAGAAAAGGACTTAGCATGTATTTTTCCTCTGACGCTTTGAAGACCCGTATTTTGTAGTCATTGTTGTACGTCATTTACCGAGTATCTCATAGATAATAGTATCGAAGGCGAACTTACTGCGTGTTTCTACGTTTCTAAATACAGCCTACATTGAATAAAGTAAATTCAATTTGACACCGGGCATTTCGTAAATTGTAAAAATTAATGTCGCAATACAATGAGACGTATTTTTCTCAGGCTACTTTTTGAAAAAATATCAATACAGTTTCCGTGACACCGTTATTGATTCATTATAAATGAACTATCAAACTACAAAAGATCAAACGAACCGAAGAATAAAATAAAATAAAATGGCATGAAATGTCACACTCTTTGCCTAAGCGTCAAATATAATTTTTATCCTCCGACATGTTAGAAAGTTAATGATAATTGTTTTCTTGGATCATACCAAACTGTTTAAAAGCTAATTAAATCTAGTACACTGCTTCACTCTTTCTGGTAGCCTATCTTCGTTAGAATGGTAAACATTTCAGCGTTTTTATCACCTCTTATAAAACAACAACAACAAAATTCATCGATTTCTCTGTTACAGTCATGTTTTTATAACCTAAAAAGAACCTTTTTTTAAAAGATTGATAACTATTTTAGCGCTTTTTTCGGTGTTTTCGAACGCTATGCTCTGTGGCAGAAAGGGCTTTTAGAACTGGTATCTTTGTTGAATACAGTATTACAAGTATGCAGAATTAATTATTGAACTTGCATAATCAACTTTGCGGCTTTACAATTTTTTAACTAGGCTCTTGTTTTCCTGTTGAATTTGTCTTTTAAGCCTTTGTTTCTTTTCTACCCTGAAAGATGTGATTCGAATCGTTTCACTCATAAGGTTACTGTTGGTAGCTAGCTGTTTGCATGGTTATTTAATTTATCGTGATTTTTTTTTTACATAAGAATTGAAAGAAAACAGAATATGATGGGTAGTTAATGACTGCAACTCAAAGACTGTAATTTTATTATTTAATCTCATTTTTATTCGTCAAATTATGAGGACATTGTCATTATAAAAAAATAATTGTGTTGAGCCTACAACGGCAATTTAAGATTTATTGACTTAGATATTAAACATACGATTTCAGATCTTATTCATTAATTTTATATTGTGAATAAAAAATTCTTTCTGGCCACAAAAAGTTCAACCTCATGAAAAGAATTAGCTTATTATTCATTATCCTTTACCGCATTTAAATAAAACCTACCTTAATCTACGTAAAACTTTATGACGGAGCTATACAAAAATGTATCGATTCGTGAAGATGAGAAAAATCTTTTAATACTCATAAAGAACTAATTCTGTATTTTATCAATCCTCACCCACATATATAATCTTTCTAAGCACTCATTAAAAGGGTAGAAATTTCCGTAAAAAATGTTAAAAGGTGCTTGTTATTTGTATTTACGTGATAATGAATGTCTAAGAGGGTCTATAAATTGCTGGCGTTACAAAATTAACTGATTATTCATATTGCGCGACTGAACGTTGCAAAACTGGAATGTTAAAACGTGATTTGGTCTTTTACAGTAGTAGAATAATGCAACTGGACTAAAATCGTGTGATTATTTGGTTATAGGGTACAATTAGATTTGAGAGACAAATGATGAAATCGTTCATTTGTGTGTGTGTGTGTGTGTGTGTGTGGGGGGGTTATGTTTCATTAGTTAAAAATGTACTGTCATATTTAATATGAATATGAGATAGTAGTTCGGGCAAGGGTGGTGATGGAGAGATGATAAGAAATAAAGGGGAGACAGACAAAAGGATGAAACAAAATCACGGAACTTTCGTTCATCTTTTTCCACTTTTAATTTAAGGATCATTTAAAGTGTTTTTTTGTCCATTTTACTACATATTCTTCTCTTTTAGTTTAATTTCTATCTTCTCTGTTTATCGAGATGGGCGTTGGGTTGTAGGAGTGGGAAGTTTGAAAATTGAAGGCATTCCTCGTTTCTTGCTCCTCATAACTTGTCCCCCCACTGTGTTAGATGATTGGTTTTGCCTCAGGAAAAGGAAATGACAGTTTACGGAGGGGGTGAGGGATGGTTGAAGTAATCGACATTTATCACTGGAAGAAAAGATGCCTTTTTTTTTCAAATATTATCTGGGTTAGATAATCATGTAATGTTGACATGATAGAGGATAACTCGAGGAGGGTAAAAATAAATATTTAATAAGCATAATGAAGAAATTGAGAGTGCGCACATTTTTGATTAGCCATTTTATGCAGGAAAGTAATTAATGAATAGATAAAATATTCATCAGGCCATGTTTTTCAAAGTTTTTTTTTGCTATATTTTCTCATAAAGCATACATCTTTCTCTAAGGGAAAGAGCAAGATGCGTTTCATGTGTTTCAATTATTAGAGTTGGTCGTTAATAAGCCCTGCGTTTATCTTCGCAATTTGTCTCTATTACATTGTAATCCCCTCTATTTCCTTTTCTCCATTTTGTCTTTCTTTTCTCCATCTTTCTCTTTCTCTCTCTGTACATCTAAGTCTGTAAGTCTTTTTGTGTGCCTGCTCTCCCCCCCCCCCCTCTCTCTCTCTACTTTTTACGTCTCTCTCTCTCACTCTCTCTCTCTCTTTCTCTCCCTTTTGAAAGATTATTTTGTCAACGTATAAACAAATAACAACTAAAAAACAAAATAACAAAAACAAAAACAAAAACGAACATGCCGATATGATCTACGCAGTGAAGACAAGGATGTCGGAAATAGCATTCGAAAGAAATTGACATTTTACAGTGATGAATGCGCACACACCCACGGAGATCCCGGCCCTCTCTTCAATTTTTGAAAGAGTAAAAGGTCTTTGCCTCCTTCATTCAGACTAGGTTGATTTAAGAAATCCAACGGATAATCCGACTTGACAATTTCCAACTCAGGTTGGATAGAAAACGCCATTTTGAATGACGGGACTGTCCTCAGAATAGGCAAAGCTGTTTTATTAATAAATACAAAAAGACAAAAAATTTAAATCATAAGCAGCATCAGCACAAAAGAGAAAAAAAAAGGATTCTACGAAGTCCGTTTCAAAGATTCCAGACGCAAGTATTAATTAAGGTCTATAATTTTTTTACACTGTTAAAATACGGAATAATAATTGTTAGGCAAGCTTTACAAGCATCATGGCTTTATACAAAACTTTTTTTCTTAGTTTAGCACTTAAATTTCTCCAAACATCTTCGGTGTCAGCGTTTTCAATTAAGATATTTTCTATTTTTTTTATTTTGTTTCACTTTGTTTCATTTTTCAGAGTCTCTCTCTGTGACAAATATATTTATTTTTCTCTCTCACTCTCTCTCTCTCCCCACCAGCCCTCCCTCTCTCTCTTTCCATCTTTTTCTTTCTTTATTTATGCCTGTCTCCATGACATTATATTTCTGTCTATCGCCCTTTCTCTATCTTTGCTCGAGAATGTCTTCACCCTTCATCTAATATTAACTCATAACTCAAAATTTTTGCCCAATGCCACAAAGCAATATAGAAAACCATTCGCCCGAAGCTAGATGGCATCCGCTGATGGAACCCATCTTGCGAAGATTCTCGCAACAAAGTTATTTTTTCTGAAAGCTGCGAGCGCTCAGAAGAACTAGGACAGCGTTGCCTTCAGATTCTGTTTTAGTTTCGTAACAATAAGATGGGGAAAACAAGGAAACCAAAAGCCTTATAAAATCCTAATAATACACACTTCCGCACTCAATCAGATTTACTGAATAAGGCTATGCTTATTGACCTGTATTTCATTTTTTATATTTTTTGATGACAAAATACTGTGGTTTATGTTGTTACAACTAAACACGTCAACATACCACAAGTTCCTAAATAGTGCAAGCTTTTAGTCTAAATGTATTTCTCTCCTTAAGCAACTCTTAAATAAGGCTATTTTTTGGTCTTATTCAAGACTGTTTATGCACACCTTGTGTTAAGAGATAACACTTACTTGAAAATAAAAAAAAAAAACTTTCTACTTTACGTGCATTTGTACAAAGAAAGGTCTAAATATTATACAACCAAAAGATTAACCACCATAGTCACCACCAAAACCACCAACACCACCTCCAACAGCAACAACAACAGCAACAATAGCAAAAAAAAATTTGAAAAAAGAGGACAGAGATCTCACAGTTCAATCGATCTGTTTAACTCATAATCGCTTGTTTATTGAATAAAAATCAGAGATCAGTCATCAATGGGTAAACAAAAAAAAAAAGGCGTAATGAAATGTGACGGATGTGACAGTATCGAAGTGTAACTTCCTCAATATCCCACATCGATTGACCAGGAACTCAGAAGGAGATTGATCTGAGACTCGAGGGAGCAAAGTCACGAAATAGCTCAACCATAGCTCCAGCATAAACAGAGAGTTGCGAAATTCATAAATAATCAAGAGCAAAGATACCCATTTTATCAATAAAAAGAATAGAGGTAACGGAAGCGGTAGTAATATCAATGACAGTAATACTAGTAGTGGTTGTAGCAGTTGTAGTAATAGTAGTCGAGTAAGAGTAGTACAGAGTTATTATTTTTACTACCACTACTACTACTACTACTACTACTACTACTACTACTACTACTACTACTACTACTACTACTACTACTACCACTACTACCACTACTACTACTACTACTACTACTACTACTACTACTACTACTACTACTACTACTACTACTACTGCTACTACTGCTACCACCTACCACTACTACTACTACCTACTCACCACCTACTGCTGCCGCCGCTGCTACTACTACTACTACTGCTGCTACTACTACTACTACTACTGCTACTACTACTACTACTACTGCTGCTGCTACTACTACTACTACTACCACCTACCACCTGCTACTACTACTACTACTACTGCTGCTGCTACTACTACTACTACTGCTGCTACTACTACTACACCTGCTGCTGCTACTACTGCTACTACTGCTACTACTACTGCTGCTGCTCCTGCTGCTACTTCTACTACTACTACTACTACTACTACTACTACTACTACTACTACTACTACTACTACTGCTGCTGCTGCTGCTGCTGCTGCTGCTACTACTACTATTACTACTACTACTACTACTACTACTACTACTACTACTACTACTACTACTACTACTTCTACTACTACTGCTGCTGCTACTACTACTACTACTGCTGCTGCTGCTGCTGCTGCTGCCTCTGTTGCTGCTGCCTCTGTTGCTGCTGCTTATACTTTTACTAATATTACTGCTATTGCTGCTGCTGCTAAAGTGACTGTAAATTTTATCGTTACTAGTTATGCAGATGCGTAAAATTTAAAAGAGTACTCTCTCTAGGATAAATACTAAATTAAAGCCTAAGAAAACAAAGGGACATCATTATTTCTAATAACAACAGCAACAATAACAAGAACAAGAATAACAACAAAGAAGACACATTGACTATTTTGATACGGTTAAAATATGCTAAAGAACTGCTGTAAAGTCATAGTCAAATTTGTAATAAATCATCATGAAACATGATCAATTCGTTTCACATCTATATCGCAGTGTGAAAAAATGACATAAGCAACTTTTGCACCCGAAACAGATTAAAAAATAATGTTAAACAATGAAACTAGGTAAACAGAAAGAAATTTCTTTTTTGCTTCCGAGTTGGCTCTAAAAATAATTAAAATAATCAACTATATAACGAAAACTGATTCTAAAAAAAAGCTAACGGAATCGCATTATCTTGTTATCTTGCTGAAGTATGAGGTGCAGTTCTATTGTCAGGCCAAATCCTTATTGTTTGCGGCGACTAAAGGCTTTCTTTGATGGAGTAATCATTTGTGACAGGAACAGAGAAAAATCTCCTGAGCAAAACCCAAATTAGTTGAATGGCCATATATGACATTTGAGAAAATTATGGCTCGTGGAAGAATAAGTTCAGTGAGGCTAAGAAAATTGTTTCGCAAAGAATAATTAAAAAAAAAAATGACTTTGAAATTCTTTGAAATCCTCTCATTTCAGGATTTGAGAAGGACATTGGTTTAAAAAATTGTCAAACTATCTTGTAGAACGCAGAAGAAGATTAAGATTGCTCGATGTTGCCAGTATTCAACATTAAATCCCCGCAACCCCGCCTCTATACATACACACCCTTTAAAGATCAACTGAAAAAGAACTGTTAAAATTTATGGTTCATAATTTGATTGCTTTTCACTTGAGGCTGAATATCAAGAAAAACAATCTTTTAAGTAGGGCAGAGCCTAAAGGACAAGAACATTATCCGAACCCACCATGTTACCATAGGATTACAACTAAGGGCTCCTGTAACAACCCGCACAAAACTGGGGCTTTTCGCAAGTTTCGCTTATCCTTCAAGCTTTTACATAGTGCTTAACCAGGGATATGATGTGATTGACAGTTGGGGGATTTATTGCCGCGTGGACCAACAAGCTGTGAAAGCCTCGGGGATTCTTTGATCGAAATTAAAGAATATACCATGTTTTTCGTGTTCTCCAAATGTTATTGTTGCAAAATGTGTTTTGAAAAAGAGAGGTAGGCAGAGAGTCAAAGAAGTAGTAGAAGGACAGAGAGAGAGATAGATAGATAGATAGACAGATAGAGAGAGAGAGAGAGAGAGAGAGAGAGAGAGAGAGAGAGAGAGAGAGAGAGATAATACAAAGCTGTCCTGAAAATGAGAAAGGGAGATAGGTAGAAAGAGAGATAGGAATAAATAGAGTGAGAGTAAAAAAGGGAGGAAGAAGAGAGCGGAAAAAAGAGGATAGGAAAGAAACATGCACATATTGACATTATTACAGAGAGTAAAAATTTTAAGTAAAAAAGAAGCACAGACTGGTTAAGTCTTTGTGATCTCGAGTTTATGTAACTTGTAATTTATGAGAAAATGAGTTTCATTTCCGTTCCTTGGACTGAGTGATGGTTCTCAATTTCTTTTGAGTTAAACCGACGCTAAAATGTGTCACATTGTGAAAAAAAAGTAGTTTGCTTTTCATAATCATGATTACATAGTTCATACTCGTGTAAATGACAAGTTGAGACGTTGAGTTTTGTATTAACTCTTTAAAACAATCTTTTGTAATTAGAGAACGTTGGCAGCCAACTTTAGAGAAATTTATTTGTGTAAAAATATCAGGAAGAAAATAACTTAAAGGGTAAATGTGTTCGGTAACCAAGGCAAAATGGAGACAGCGAGGGAAAATATAAGAGGACCTAGATAAAGGCAGAGAAAGAGGGAGAGAGAGAGAGGGAGATAGAGATAGAAAGAGAGAGAGAGAGAGAGAGAGAGAGAGAGAGAGAGAGAGAGAGAGAGAGAGAGAGAGGAAAGGAGAGAAAGAGAGTTGATAGACAAACAGGTGTAAAGAAAGTTGGTAGGGACAGGCAGAAAGCAAATGATTGACTTACAGACTTACAAAAACTTCCTAACTCCGCAGTTTGCGGGATCAATTATCCACCTATAACGGTAAATGAGGACATTTTTTTTTTCAGAGCGCCAGTCCCTTTATGCCTAAGGTCATCAACTGAAATATGTATAAGGAGAAAAGATGACTCGACAGGCTCTGTGGACATTTCCCTCTCCTTATGATTGCGGCTGTTCGTAAGATTTTTTTAAAAATTGAAAATTAGCTACTTTTGAATTCATGATTAGTTGGTTCCTTAATAAAGGAAGAGAGCGGTAAGTACGCCGACTTCCTCAGACGCCGACACAAGAATGCCAGGCTGCTAGTTGTTAACAAAAGTGAATGTCTGAAATCAGCACTGTTCAAGCAATCGCAAGTTTTGAACTAAGATAGTCGAAACCACACAAACTTAATTTTTACCGCACGCAATTTATACAATCGTTAGTACAAAATGTTAAAATTAGACATATGACTTTATTATTCACCTCTAACGATTTGGACATTTCAGTAAATTTCGCATTGAAATTGAGAACAAGTAGGTCTGGAAATAAATCATTTGAAGTCTGAGTCTTTGGGGGAAAAAGACTCGCATTACTAAAAAATTTGATTATCCTAACTTTGCTGTGTGATATTTCTGGTTCCAACTTATTATAATTATCATATATTTAATAAAAAAAAATATGCTGGCTGTTCAAATCGTGGTGGGTTTTTTTCCAAATTATTATAGGGTTTTCCATAATTCTAGTGAAATTCTCGGAGATGAATTATTCGGCAGATTAGAAGCCAAGGTCTGATCTTCATGGAACAAAAAAAAAAAAAAAAAATTAAGTTTTTCCGTACAAATTTAGCGCATATAATTAAAGCCCAACACACTTAAAATTTAATTTAAATCTTAGAAGCCAAAGCTCCATCTTTACAGCATACTGCCAGTTATTCTTGCTTGTACGGTACATTTACAATATTTTTTTTTACAAAATAGCCATCAATTTCCACGCCTTCACATATTCCGCCAGCCCTGTATTTAAGATCAGGTTGACTACAGTTACGTAACTAGCGCCTTATCGGTATTACTTCCGTATCAGGCATGATGGATTTGACATGCGCAGAAACGCAGAAGGACCTTACGGGAAGGAGCAACATTTTTATGCACTCCCGTGATTATAGCAGAACCAGCGTGTAATCAATACAAGGCTGGAGCTTGGCGATAGAGTTCATCGTCATAAGTGACACTCCATTGATCGGCCGGACCTATGTTGACTTAGGGAGAAACTGATGAGTTCCTTAGTGCCAAGTCGAATATTGCGTCCAGAACGCTTTGATATTTTGCTCAACTTCAAATGATAAATCTGTGTCGGTATTTTGTGTTTAGGTTGGGGATCATGATTGTAGAATCGATCGAACTGAATTTTTTTGTATTTTTGAGTAATAAATCGAGTTTCCGTCTGAGAAAGATTTGCGAGTAAGACTGTGAAGAAGATTGTAACGTTCGTTTAACAATGTGCAAAAAAAAAAAAAAAATTAAAAAAAGAAAAAAAAAGTGATAAACCATCTGATTGTCTAATTTGCTTTGGTTAATAATCACACTGCAAAGCAGCGAAATCTATTGCATTCCTGACTATTTTTTAAACTAAGAAAACGTTTAAATTTTGCTTTGGGGTTCAGTGATAAAACTCTTGAAATAGGAATAACAGCTCAGATCTCAAGAATTGAGACAAAAGTTTAAAAAGAAAACAACAAGGTCGCTATTATGTTTGTTTATTGGATCAAATCACCGTTGTTTTGTTGCTTTTTTTTTAAATTGTTTTCCTCTCTGTCTCTTTAATAATCTTTTCTTAAATTAAAATGTCAAATGAAGGAGAAGGCAAAAACAATTTTACATGCAGGAGTCGAAAACAATGTAATTCCGCGCCTAGATTTGATGTTTACAAATTATTTTTAGAGATGGTTGGCTTAATCTCATTTCAATGATTACAGAAAACCTATATCGCATTAAAGTAAGATAAAGTACATCTTTGGAAATGAATTTCAATCTAGTATTGCATTACAAAAACCAGTCTTCATATCGAAAACAACTTGTGTAACTCCATTACATGTGAGAAAGATTTTTAAGAATTCAAACATTTTTTCCTGTCATGTCTATGATTAAGATTACTGCCCTTATTCCACTTTTTTCTGATTGTCTGGAGTGTTCTATCCAATTCTCTAACGTATTCTCTATCTTCTTTCTTTCTTGTTATCTCCAATCTCTTTTTTTTATTCTTTCGTGTCTCTTTGCTAGTATCTCCGACTTCTTTCTTTCTTCCTGTCTGTTGAGCACTCATTATTTCTTTCGCGATCTCTCTCTATCAATTTATCCCTCTCTCTCTCTCTCTCTCTCTCTCTCTCTCTCTCTCTCTCTCTCTCTCTCTCCCTCCCTCTTTCTCTCTCTCCCTCTCTTTCTTCATGCATTATTCTCTCTTCTGGTTCTGCATCTTTTTCGCAGTAGACGCTGATAATTTCAACAATTGAAACAATCCAGGCTATTTGCGTTCAAACAGACAAGAATAGAGGGGGGAAAAAATGAAGTGGTCCAATGGTCCAATCATGTTGACTCAACTGAAGAGCAAAGACTGGTGCCCTAGAAAACCGAATGTGAAGTTCATGAACAACCCGAAAAGACGCTGTTTTATGAACTCGCGGTCAAAGCTCACAGAAAGCCCCTGGAGGATCACACGGTGGTTCTCTACCAAGCGAAACTAATGCACCAAGTCTCGACTAAAAACGGTTGTTTTTGTTGATGGATGGCGAAAAAGAGAAGAAGAAAAAAAAGAAAGAAAAGAGTAGACACTGATGAAGAAAAATGGAAAGAAACAAAGAAAAAAAAATCCGGTGGTTTTATATGTAAAGCGTATGCTGTTTCTTAATTTTATATCTCATTTGTTAGAAAAATCTTCTTTAATTAGTATCGTGAATTAGGTGAGCCACGCACGCCTGTAAGGGAGACTCATGTTTCATATTGGAGAAGCCAAGGAGAAAAAGAAAACAATCTCAACGGATGACATTTATAAATGATGTTCAGCTCACAGATATGGAAGCAAGTGAGGTTAAAAGACTGCAAATTTTAATACGTATACAACGCTCGCATGGGTATTGCTTTTGGTTTTGTTTTTGTTTTGTTCCTCACAGGATAAATTAAAAGGGCAGTTACTTTGATTGAAAAAAGAAAAAAAAAAAGGAAAAATTTACAAACAAAAATAAAAAAAACAATATTTTGATTTGTCATCAAGGAAATGAGTGACCAGCTTATCATAAATGTACCCGTATTCCCAGCGAAAAATAGAAAAGTTCATGATTTTTATCTGTTAGTTGCTATTTGTAAAGTCTATCTAGGTTTCCTATTTATAGCCCTTTATACATTTTTCTCTTTGAGTTTGGTACATTATTATGTCCCTAAAGAAAAAAAAACAAATTTTTTTAATAAATGTGTTTAAATCTTTCTCTTGAGGGAATTCAATTATTGATCGAAAGCTTCTCTTCCTCTCGGATCAAACAAAATTCTGTCTAGATACCAGAGTGAGCGAAAACTTGAAGGTTCATTATTTGCGTTTTTCACACCTCGGCTGTTTTGGGGAAGCATTTTTGGGAAGTCATGGCCACAGCGCTTTCACACATTCTCCACACAGCCGGATAACAGTGATGTCTTTAGTAGAAGTTCATTTAATTTTCTTTAAAAGTGTTATTACAAGTTTATAAGATCACTCGAATTAAACGATTTCACAAGTGAGTCTGGTTGTTTTTTATTTACCTTAGAGAACAATTGAGCTGTAATAACACTAAAATAGACTTGTTATTGGAACTTTTTTTAATCAGATAAATAGCCAAAATCTTAAAATCAATGCCGAAGCGGAATATATATATATATATATATATATATATATATATATATATATATATATATACATATATAGATACATATCTTCTGAATATTAATATTTTCATTGTGATTTTCAACTGAGAGCACTTGCTCAGTTTTAGTTTGTGTTCAGCATGCTAATCTAAGATCAAACTGAAAATCAAAATTGATGATGCTGCCCATATTTTATTCACGAGAAAAAAAAATTAATGATTTGTCATAAAGATTTGATAAGAACAATAAAAAACTGAGATATTGTCCGTCTTGCTAACTCAATATATCCCAACGCTAGGTATTCATATTCACCAAGTCATAAGCCAGCAGGCTAGTTTTTTCCTCAAAACTCAAAAAAAAAGAAAAAAAAGAAAAAAAAGCAAATCAAATTATATTACTTACTTTTTTCATTAACCCCTTAGGTTTCAACTGTTTACCAAAGCTTTATTTCAATGGGATTTCAACAATTTCCCCTAAAAAAATAAAGTTCGGGCATTCTTCTGATAAGAAGCGCTTTCTTACATGTTGTGCACTTCATCTTTCAAAGAAATTGAACTTTAAAAATTTACGAAAGCTGTAAAAGTCAATAAATCAAGTTTCGATTGAAACAATGCAATCTGTGGGGCTTGTTTTAATTGAAGTTGAGAGTTAGAGGAATTTCCTGTCTTCTGAAGACACGGACAAAGCAATAACCAATAATTTGTCGCTGTACTCTTTGATTATTTTTTCAATAAGCAATAACATGAACCATATTTTTAAGAGAATAAAAAGTGAAAACCGATTCGAGTTGCGCGTTGCTTAGATGCATGAAAGATGTTAACAAGGAGTTGTTGGCGGAGGTACAAATTTGGCTAAATCAGCGTCACAACGGGATTTTAGTGATTTTATGATTTAAGAAAAATTCAAACTTTATTCAGAAAACCTTGAATCGGTTTTCAAAAAGGACAAGCACAACAATAACAACAAGAGCAAGAAAAAGAACAACACCAACAACAACAAGAACAGCATCAGCGCCAACAACAACGACAACAACAACAACAACAACAACAACAACAACGAGAACAACAGAGCAGCAGCAGCCCACAGCAACAACAACAACAGCAGCAGCAGCAACAACACCAACAACAACAGCAAAAACAGTATCAGCGCCAACAACAACAACAACAACAACAACGAGAACAACAACAGCAGCAGCAGCCACAGCAACGACAACAACAGCAGCAGCAGCAGCAACAACAACAACAACAACATAAAAGTAAATAAATAAAGGCCAAAGAAAAGATTTGACTGAAGATCTAGCTTCTTGCGAACTTTGAAAATCTTAAAATATTTTGACTATAAAAGCTATTCATATAAACAAAATGAAGGCAAATGTTTGATGAACAAGTAAACATGGAGATTTCCCATTTTCTCGAGACGCTAACAAACCAATCAATACTTTGATTTCAAATGCCTGAGCAGTTTTTCATTATTAGAATGGATCACGCACGCAGATGAGAGGTGCGGAATCTTTTCTTTTAAACCGACAAAAAAAAAAAACAACTAGGGATGACAAACGCAGAGCAAATCTTATTGGTTTTTGGAGAGAACATAATTATGCTAAGGGATAATCGAAACAAATTATTCTAGTAGCACATTCACATCTTGATGATATCTTATTTAAAAAAGGTCTCTGAATTACGAAAAAATTAAACTAACAAAGAGTATGTAGTTCGATATCCTTCTCTCTTTCCTTCAGTATTCATGGGCATTTCCTCGTTTCCAGACTCTTTCTCTCTCTCTCTCTCTCTCTCTCTCTCTCTCTCTCTCTCTCTCTCTCTCTCTCTCTCTCTCTCTCTCTATCTATCTATCTATCTATCTCTTTTTCTTTCTCTCTACCTTCACTATTTATGATTATATCTATCTCCTTAAAGCCTCTCCTCTATTCATCTTTATGATTTTACCGATCTATTCGTCTATACATGATTGTATTAGTTTGAGTGTTTCCATTCCTTGTATCATTAGCATTGTAACTACAACACAACATTAACAACTACAACAACAACAGCAATAATAATAATAATAATAATAATAATAATAATAATAATAATAATAATAATAATAATAATAATAATAATAATAATAATAATAATAATAATAATAATAATAATAAGAAGAAGAAGAAGAAGAAGAAGAAGAACAACAACAACAACAACAACAACAACAACAACAACAACAACAATAACAACAACAATAACAACAACACTAAAATCTTATTTCTTATAAGTATCTTTATCGATAAAACATAATATTCTTGTTTCATAGATATTTGTTATTTTTATTCAATTTTTTTATAATCTATTTGTTTGCATATTCTGTTTATATTTGCTTAATTGCGTTTATAGCTGTGTACGGCTTCTTGAATATGCTCCAAAGCTTTCACTCTTTACATTCTAATGTCTAAAAATCTTACTTCATCTAAAATATATGATCTTATCTCTAAGCACCTTTCGTCCTTTTTCTATTTTTTAAACTCTGATACTTTAAACGACTCTAACACAGCGCTTCGCTGCAAGCATTTTGCGAATGTTTCGAAACACGCCATTTAAGTTATTTCCTTTCCATTTCCTCTCCGCCTTTATGTTACCAAGATTATTATGTAAAGACCTTCGATATTTATGAAAAAGGTTAGCGCTTTACTTCAATTGACGTTCAGTCTGTTTGACACGAGCGAACAAATCAACGAGAATAACGCCAGGTCCTGATGTCAAATATTCACCTGACAATTGCCTTCATTTCCTCCATCAGGAAGCATGGTTGGTGGAGATAACTGGGTGGGGTGGCTCTCTTAAGGTTAACTCTTTAAAGAATATGTCTGAGAGTGATAGAGGAACGAATCTGGTCGCGTCTCGTCGGGAAAGAACATCTATCATCACCATTGTTTTCTGTGTTATTGATTTTGTTGTAAAAAAAAAAAAAAAAAACAATAATGAACCTTTCTTTTCTTATAAATATTGGCTTCTGATGAAGGTAGAAAATCTACTGGTCTTATTCCAGACACAAGATTTATTTTCTGTTCAGCAACGAATTTCGTTTTTTTCTTTTATCCTAAACTTATACCATCATGATTCTGTTATAGAGACGAACAGTGCAGTGTTATGATCTTCAGATTTCCCAAATGAAAACTCGTAATGAAAACCCGTAAATACGATGATATATCGCGTCTAGAATAATTATTTGTCAAAAGGAATTATGCGCTACGTCGCTTTTAACCTGTTCTAAAGAGCTGGGAGGGTTATAGCTGTAACAAATAATTTCTTTGCAGTATACTTTATATTCCCTTGGGCAGCTCTAGAGCCTCCGTTTCCGTTGCAATGCGTGCAAAGTTGTGATTAATAGGGATTATAATCAAGGACACAATAAACCTTGAGCAACAACCATAGAATACACCAATCGATTGTGGCTTTCCGAACGCACTGATAAGCTCTAATCTACCAGATATGAAATCATGGCAACCAGGCGTGTAATGAGAATAAAAATAAGTTGACAATAGTAGCAATGTTTTTAAAATATCACATACCAATGGGCACGCAAAATGTACTGGCTCGAGAGTTTCGTAAAACTACAAAATTTTATGTATAGATGAATAATAATAATAATAAAAAGAAAACATATATTTTCAGGACGTCCAACTCAATATATTCAACAGGACCTGTCACAATTGCAGGAGCAACGGGAAAAATAATGATGACGAGAAGAGTTATGTTAAAAAGAGATATTAAAATAAAATGAAGCTAAGGATACATCAAAAAGAGAGAAAAAGAAAGTGCGCTTCATTTAATTTTGCAAGCTATCCAATGAAGATAAATTGAGGAGAAAGTTTCTTTTCTTGTTTTACTTGTTTTGATATTTTCTCATTTCTGTGAATTCGTTTGTCATGCTGGAGACATTTGAAATTCCCTGTAGGCCGTTTTTGAAACCCAAAAATATTTTTGTAAAATTCAGATAGGGCTGCTGTTCTTTATTTACCTAAGTTCCACCGAATGGTTTCCATTATTTTGAAAATGTCTCTTCTTTTACGCTTTTCAACTCAATAGATCTAAATTGTATTCTAAAAACTTAAGAGTCTCCCTAAAAAGAGCCCATAAGCTAGGCTTTTTTTTCCTAGTTTCGAAAATGTTCATGGTTGATTACAAAATGATAGTGTTAATGATAATACTGATAATAATAATAATAATAATAATAATAAAAATAATAATAATAATAATAATAATGATGATGATGATGATGATGATAATAATAATAATAATAATAATAATAATAATAATAATAATAATAATAATAATAATAATAATAATAATAATAATAATAATAATAATAATAATAATAATAATAATAATAATAATAATAATAATAATAATAATAATAATAATAATAACAATAATAATAATAATAATAATAATAATAATAATAATAATAATAATAATAATAATAATAATAATAATAATAATAATAACAATAATAATAATAATAATAATAATAATAATAATAATAATAATAATAATAATAATAATAATAATAAGAAGAAGAAGAAGAAGAAGAAGAAGAAGAAGAAGAAGAAGAAGAAGAAGAAGAAGAAGAAGAAGAAGAAGAAGAAGAAGAAGAAGAAGAAGAAGAAGAATGATAACAACAACAACAACAACAACAACAACAACAACAACAATAACAACAACAATATTATAACGTTCTACATTGCGAACGGTTTCTTTATCCAGTTAAGAGAATATAAGATAGATGATTTGATTATAATAAAGCATCCAAATTAACTTTTTTCTTTCTTTCTCCTTTTTTTTTTAAAATTATAATACCACACCGTTTTCCAATGTCCAGGAAATAAAACGGTCAATTCTCAGCATTAAAAAACACTATGGATGAATATTATCTACATGCCAACTGACCCAGCTTGTGTTAATTTCTTTTAACCACTGGTGGTTCGGAATACTAATTAGTTTTTTTTACATAATTTAATCTTCATCTCGACAAAGTTCTAGAATTCAGAAAAGATCTGATTTGGTTTCACAGCTATGGTTCTGAACAGGAAATAACTATACATGTTTACACATCATTGTAATCATTGTTTCCCAGCGTGAGTTCCAACAAAGATATTAAGATAAGATATTGACGATAGGCGGTGTCCTCTGATTGATCGACTTCGCTGAAAAAAAAAAACAATTTTGCACGTTTTTTTGCAATGTTATCAATTTGCTTTGAAGTGAATATCTGCCAAATCTAAAAAAAAAAAAAAGAGAGAGAGAGAGATTTATGTTCACTAGTTTCGAATTTATGAAACCGGAGTCAGGTTAGATAGTTTTAAGATAGTAATGGAAAGTTAACAGACGTGCAACTTGTTTCTTTGTTCAAATTTTATTTTACCGTTCGAATTTGATTTTTTTTTTCGTCATAGTATGTCTGTCTTGCTGTGATTGCATATCCCTGATTAATACATAAAAGTTATCTCCACATTAATTGTTGTTCAATCTCACATCATTAGTTATCAATCTAGTAACGGTGGATGATGAATTGACATTAATGATCTTAATCTCTTTATTTCTGCGCTGTTCAGCTAAAAGCTGAGCCCAGGATATTTTTTACGGGTATTTATAGATCATGAAGCAATCAACTAATTAAAAGAAGTTTTTCCATTGAACTGATTTGCAGCATTGAACTTTGACAACAATTACATCAAATCAGTTGTTTTTTGGGGTTTTTTTTGGGTTAGAGGAAAAAAAACAACAACTCAAAAGGAAGAACGATGATTGGGAGGATGTGTATAACATTGCTGTATGTGTTTGTCCATTAACCTGATTTGCAGCACAGAATAAAAACTGTCAAAAAAAATTCACCAATTCAATCGTTATTCTTTTGTTGTGATTTGTACAGCTTGTAAAAGAATCCAGGTTAAAAGGAAAGCATTAAAAAAAAAAAAAACCCACAAAAGATACCAAGCAAACAAAAACGGAAAAGGAAGAAAACGGGATTTCGAGCGTATAACGATAACATTACTGTATAGGTTGTGAAAACAGAACAAAGGCAAACAAACAAAGCGTTTAATGAATAAAATTGATATAACGCTTGAAGCCTAGCGGCATCTCCGTATTCTTCACAGTATTGCGGTTGTCAGAAAAATGCTATTCCGAGTATTGTTCAGTTCTTTCTTTGGTAAATTCTACATTCCCCAAACTTCGAGATAAAATTTATTAGAAGACGGCGGAAAGGTTGGACTTGCTAGGATCCTTTCCTACCCCAGATGAAGCGGTCAGGGTTCGAATTCGAGATTTCGGTTTGTTTGTTTTTAACATTTTTATGCCAAACCAAACGCTTTCCCGACCAAACCCGACCAAGCTATCAGAAATCTGGTTACAATAATGAACGTTAATATCTTCAACCACAATCATTAAAATTTTTTAAGAACAAGAAGTATTGCCTCCCTCCCAGGCTCACAGTCAGCAGGACGTACGGTGCACCTTACCTGCTTCTCGTTCTCCTTCTGTGTGTTGAGTCTGACGGTGATACAGTTCCTGGTCTCCAGGAAAGCTTCCCGCTGCTGAGCTTCCATCGGGTAGTGGAAAAAGATGCCGATGATGTTGGTCGACACATAAATGAGGATGTTGGAGGTCACCTGGAGGCAACGCAGAGAAAGCGCAATTAGGCAATATGACTTGCTTGGGTAAAGGGTAGGGTGGAGTGGATTATGGGGTCACTAGACATTCTAAAACAATGTGCTATAAAGACACCCGATCCAAGACATTTTTAAAACTAAACTGTTGTCTTCATGAATTTGCATATTTTTTATGCAAGAACTATCTAACCTCAATGTCGAAATATTGAGAAAGTTTGAGTGTAAAAAAAACAATTATTAGGTGTATTATCGCTGTTTTATAGACTATTTCTTGCCCCTTTTTTGTTTTAAGTTGATGAGAGAGAGAGAGAGAGAGAGAGAGAGAGAGAGAGAGAGAGAGAGAGAGAGAGAGAGAGAGATGGTGAGCCGGGAAATTAAAACTTCCAATTTTCTTTCTTATGGTTTGTTATTTCAATCAATTGTGGGATGTTTGACTGGGAAATCTTAAAAGTAACCTTTGGACATGCTGCACAAAGTCGTGGATACCGAAAATCCCATTGAAAGTCCGTTGATACTGCGAATTTCATATAAAAACATATTCTATGGTAATGAACTTCTTTAGGGCAAGTGATTTATCTTTCTGTCTATCGCTGAAAAAGGCAATGCGAGATAATTTTACATTCATCTTTACTTGTGACAAGTAGTAAAATTCTACGTAAAACTAGGAGAAAATTATTCGTAATATTTTTTGCACAATATCGTTATAATTCTTCAGATATCCCACTTTCACCTCAAACCTGCCTAAACAGAAACACTTCCTAGAACCAAACATGACCAAATAAGTGTCTCCTTCCAGCATCCCTCACACAAACATGCTCTGATTAAGGCACAATGGGGCAAAAAAATAGTAATGGAAATTAATGCGCATGCGCCTCCTCTTACCAAAAAAAAACCTTCCGTCCAATAGGGCAGCATCCATTAAGCTCGGCATAGCCGGTAGAGGAGCTCGTTAGAGCGAATTTAACTCCACCACCAATGCGCGCAAACAAAATTGGCTAAACAAAGTCTAGCAGAATGTGAAATGGAATCCTTCACTGGTTGTGTTTATATAGATGAGAAAATGAGGGAGGCGAGAAAATAAAATCAGCTAGATTAGGTCTTTCATTCAGGCCCCTACGCTTAGAATCCGGCTTGGAGACGTCCTAGTCAGACACATTTCGTCATCTTGAATTTGAAAAGGTGCATGGACATTTTCGATGGCGCGGTTAAAATAATTCGTTGAAAAAAAAAAAGCCATCTCAACTCCAATTTACAATTCATCATATCTCGTTATACTAGAAGAAAAATAGTTCTTAGTAACAATAAATGAAAGTTCATAAAGTGGTCTTTAATTCGAATGTTTCTTGTTTTCTGGTGAGTCATTTGTAGGTGTTGAATCTCTTCCTGCATATACAGAGTCTACATACAGAACAAAAAGACACATCTATGACAAAGTATACGACTTTAAGAACTGTAAACAGAACAGTGAAATTTATGCCTTTAAAAGCCTCAGTTTTCTTTTAAATATTAAAAAAAAATCGATCATAGTCCTCTTACATGTATTATAATCTCCAAGAGCAGCAAACTAATGGAGAGTACTATTTACCCAGTTTTGTCCCATAACACTTCACACGAGTATAATTCGTCTTTTACAGTTTACACAGTTCCATTATGGTGTTACTCAATGCTTCATTAAGTCTATCTTTTATTCATGGAAGGAAAACAACATACATCAATTTCTCTAGTAGGACATGCTTACGACTCAGGAGATAAATGCGTATAAATGTGAAAATAAATAATTACAGACATCATGGAGTTACAGGTACGTCAGAAGTAATGAAAAAAATTGTTAGATTTGTAAAAATTGCTCAACTCTTTTCTTTTATAAACGCTAATAAAACATAATTCTTAAACTACGGCCTTGTAAAAATTGGAAACGAATTTTGTTTTTGTGTTTTATTGTTTTGAGTTGGTTTTCTTTTTTCTATTTTTTTTTCAAACCACTAAATAAAATGAAAAGAGAAGAAAAAATATTACTAAGTATTATATATTAATAAAGAATTAATTTTTAGCTCATTGAGGTGGTATGTATAACTTCTCTATCTACAAATTATATTTATGTATTTGTCCCCCCCTCCTCTCTCTCTCTCTCTCTCTCTCTCTCTCCCTTTTGCCACTTCTGCAATAAAAACAAAACAAAAAAAAAAACACCCACAACCAACAAAGTGCTTTCGTCCTCATATCCCCTGCTCAAATCTCTAAGGACGGTGTGAATCATTAGCGTCTGCACCCTATTGATGGGGAAAGATAATTTCTTTACGATTAAAAAAGGAATATAACGTCACGCCGGTTTATATTTCGAATTAAACTGGTAACAGAAAATAAAAATTATCCTGGTCCCCGACTGCAGAAAAAGATAATGCATCAAAACTGTATAACCGAGGCTGCTAAACGGGTTCATAGTTGTGGCAATCTTTCAACTCAAAAGTATTTTAATTTTTTTTTTCGGCTTTGGGGTTTCCTTCTTAAATATAATAATTTATAGTGGAATCTGAATTTCAAATATGAATGAATGTCGTATTTGTTTTTTGTTTTTTTGTTTTTTTCTTAACCGGCTGAAAGGTCATGCCAAAATATTCATGGACCTTCGGAGTTTTATCAACAGTAAATTTAGTTCAGATCTTTTGCTTATGGCTCTGTAAAATAAAAGTTATCAGATTTAAAATGCTACACCCCCATATTGCTTTAGTTTTGCTTGATGAAGCAGTCTTTTTAATTTTGAATGAACTATACCTTTGTGTTTTGTTTTGCTTTTTTTAAGACAGAGATATGCAGTTTTTGAAACCATAAATTTGGAACAAAAGAGTTAAGATTAATGTTTGCAACAATAGCTGCCTATTACAAAATAAGTAATGTGTATGTGGGTGTTTGTACAATAAATCATAAATTCAAATTGGTGATCAACAGTGGTAGTAGGTTCACGCTTGGTACGATTGAGCAAGTCATGCAGGTTTACTAATCTATTTTATTGAAACGCATAAAGTGTGCGTATTCGAACCTCTGTATTAGAAAACGGTCAAGTTTTTTTTTTATTCTATTGGAAGATACTTTTAAGACGATCATTATAGCTCATCATAATCCTTTGCAGGTTGAAACAAAAACTGTCCTGAGATGCAATGCCTTGAGGGAATGCATGGCTGCCCATTAATTCGAACCATCATGAACATTAGCATTTAAAAGGATGTACAAATAAACTAGGATTTCGCAAAACTAGATGAAAATTGTTTTTTTCCAGTGTTGGGTACTTTTTAAACAATAAATCAATATGCAACCAACTATTATTGCTGTCTGGGAATGTGAACCATCTTGGTTCAGAAGAAATCGTCAGTATAAAGATTGAAAAGTATTCAAGCCTTGTCTGGTCTTTCCAGGCCGCTATTTAAATTTTTTTCCATCTTACTTTAGCCTTATACTTTCCACATCTTCGAGCAATGTGCGTATGCTTAAGTTCTTCTGAAAAGGATTGTTGTTGTTTTTTTAATTTATATAACACCTTAAGTTTGGCTACACTTCCTTGCTGAAATGTATAAGGTATTTTCGTCGTTTTTTTTAACTCTAAAAGAGAGGAAATAATATATTGGAGCAAGATAGAATCTTGGAGGTATCAATTCCTAATCAGATTTTTGTATACCCAATTCTGGAAGAATATAAATAAACAGAACCAAGCTGACCTGCAAAATAAAATTTATGAAATTCCAGCTCAATAATTAACTGAGGAGATGATAATTTTATTGTATTGCGTTTTGCTTCCAGAGTTTTGACCATAAATTTGATGGGTAAAAACCACGGGAAATCGGGCAATATTTCGTGAATCTCTTAATAATGGGGAGTTATGCCTTTTCTGTCATTCTCATTAGTGACATCTCAAAGAAGATAATGTCTCTAAATAATCAAGGTGGATAAAAAATATTTATTCATCCTCTCTTACCCCGGATTAAATCATGTGCGAAATTTATTAATTTAATGTCCGATTCCGATAAAAAAAAAAAATATTATATTTCAGGCTTGAAAGATTCCATTTTCAGCTGAAGTTCAAAACATTTCGTTTTAAGCTTAGTTTAATGAAGTCGGCAAAATGTTCCTTGTGTTCAAATTTGGTTATTCATTTTTATACAACAAACGGTGCATAGATGACGCTGTTGATTTCACATTACGCTTGATTTTAGCATCTTTAGCATGAGAAAAACACCCTGATGTTGACATGAAATATAATATTTATTATTCAAGAACTCTTGAAAAAACCAGGGAGTTCAATATTTATGACAAATTGTGAAATTTCTTGAGTTATTTGCAATATTCAGCACCAAAGGAACGAGCTGTTATTAAATCACAGATTCTTAAAAACATTTGGAGAAAAAACTGATTAAGATTCCTGAGGATCTCTCTAGAATGCTATCAAGCTTGATTGAATTAGATGCAATGCTCCTATTTCTCTCCCCTTGATTTTCGGGTCATATCTCAATCGGTACGCATGCGTGTAGCAAAAATCTATGTTGAAGGCCTAGCGGCCGTACTCCTATGGCAATTTGACAAGCATGATACTCCTTTCTCTTTCTGCCTTCTTTTGAACTGTAATTTTATATGAAGCTTCAATTAGTGATATTTCTACATACTTCTCCACATTATTATATTTATTTTATTTGTTTGTCTATCTTTTATTATATCTATTCTCTCACTATCTCTCTATGCCCATCTTTATTATCTTTTCAAATGTTTTTACGCTATTAATGATATAACTGCGGTGCTAGAACTATTTTAATTAATTATTTTAACTTTAAAAAAAAATTGTCATACCATTTAACTCTCACAGTATTGTATTTGTTATAAAATTTTACTATCAAATTTTATTATTATTATTATTATTATTATTAGTAGTAGTAGTAGTAGTAGTAGTAGTAGTAGTAGTAGTAGTAGTAGTAGTAGTAGTAGTAGTAGTAGTAGTAGTAGTAGTAGTAGTAGTAGTAGTAGTAGTAGTAGTAGTAGTAGTAGTAGTAGTAGTAGTAGTAGTAGTAGTAGTAGTAGTAGTAGTAGTAGTAGTAGTAGTAGTAGTAGTAGTAGTAGTATTGTTGTTGTTGTTGTTGTTGTTGTTATTATTATTGTTCTTATTATTGTTCTAATTACTATTATTTTTGTCATTATTATTGATGTTGTTGTAATTGTAATTTATTACTGTGGTTTTTGTTTTTTGTTCTTGTAGATTTTTATGATGTTGTTATTGCTGTTCCTGTTAAGGTTAACATTTTTTCTTAATTTTAGAAACACTAACAATTTGAGCCCAATCCTCATTTTTCATTTCTGAGATATTGCTTTAACACTTTCGGCCCTCTTTAGAATATATCCTACAAATATCAAAGTCACATGCACAATTCTTTCAAACTGTAATCCGTGTAGCTATAAATTTCTTTGTCTCATCTTGCGTTTTTCCCGAATTTAAACTAAGTTACTAACACAATACAGAAGGGACTCTTTTCAACAAATGTATTACTGAAGTCTAAGATATTGTTCTCAAACGGGCTCCATTCTTACCTTGATGAAATAATTTTAATACATGAAGTCAACAAGGACAATTGCTAAATTAAGAAAAAAAATCAAATTTTTTAATAAATTTCATTACACGTTTATCATCATGTTGGTACAAACAAAATAATGATTAGCTATGAACACCTGCAAGATTTGTTGGCACGTACACAGCCTTATAAAGGGCTTTCAGGCATATAGCTTGAAATGGATTGGAAAAGGTACAGAATAAACTGGGTTTTTTTTTCAGTCTCAAGTCTAAATCAATGAGGCTTGAGATGATACCCGATTAATGAGACCAAATATAAGTAGCAGATTTTATCCTGGAGATTTATGGAGCCTTTACTATCGTAAGAGATAACGGTACTTAAAAAAAAAAGAAAGGAAGGATTATTTATATTAAACCATCCATTTAAAAAAAAATTTTGTGAGAAAAAGGGGACAAAAAAATTAAGTAAAACGAAACTACTATGAATACCAAGAGGTTGGTGTGATTTTGAAAATTAATGTTCTTTAATTTACTGTCGCAACTTTATGGTTGAAGCAAATATTTTGAAACACACATTTTATACCATTTAAATGATGAAATGTTAAAGTATGAAAAAGGATATATTTGGATAAAAAAAAATACTAAAAAGTGGGAGTTATGCACAATACGGTAAATGTGATTGGCTTATGGAAAAGTGGCACAGCAGAAGGTAGAGAGAGATAAGTGTGACTAGTGCTAAAAAATGGAGAGAGATATGGAGAGAGAGAGAGAGAGAGAGAGAGAGAGAGAGAGAGAGAGAGAGAGAGAGAGACAGATAGACAGACAGACAGATAGACAGACAGACAGACAGACAGACAGACAGACAGACAGACAGACAGATAGACAGAGACAGAGACAGAGACAGAGCGACAGGAGGGGAAGAATAAAAGCCCAATAGCACAATAATGGGGAATATGAAAGAGATTGGGGTGAATCTCTTAGTCTTCAGAAACACGGTTTAAACAAAAACGAGAACGGGACATGGCATTAACTTTAAATAAATGGCAAGGAAATTCAAACCCCTGTTAATTATCAAAAATGTTGTGTCCAGACTATGAACCAAGTCGCGACAACATAAGCAAAGTCAACTGTAGTTGTAACGACAGTCATTGCTAATAAGAATAATATAGCAAACACCGAAAAAGATCTGACCATAACTTTTTTCAATTAACGGGCATCAGAGACAGTAACACTTTTGTTAGATTTAAAACCTTTTCTTATAGCCATCGAAACATCCCTACTGAGAAAGAGATCGGGCGCAAAATAGCCTCTGTTCCAGCCATGTAGCTAAACACCCGGCCCTCTATCATGGAAGCAGGGCATGAAACGGAATCCTGGGAGAGTTGGATCGAAGGCAACCCATTAACCGTGGTCCTTGCCCAACCTTTTATTCCTAAGAGCTGCGTTGAAAAATAAAAATCGTAGCTCCTGCACCGATTTGGGCGGAAAATAATTACCCAACTCTACTGTCATCTTGAGGGGAGAGGACAGCTACTTCGTTTTGGCGAGACCATCAGGGCATCTCGCTGTCGTCGCAAGTTCTAAAGTGGAGACGGTACCTCGATAATGGCCTCTCTGGATCACTCCATAATAGAAGGGGAATGAGCGGACGGACAGGGTGCGTGTATGGTGGACGCTCCGTTACGTCAGTTGGTTCATCCGGTTATTCGCACGTCACGTAATGCGGTAATAATTGGCTTAAATAATGCCTTGGCGGCAACTTGGCCCAAAAAAAAAATCTTCATGTTACACAATCTTAGAGCGGGAATAATTACGGATACATAATTATAGTAGTGCAAAGGTTACCACATCGATTGACTGGCCTTACGGTATTCGAGAAGATGAGGTTCGTGTCGGTCTCGAGGTGACAAAATACGGTGTAGCTCACCCCAGTCTTAGTGAGCAATGGTAATTAGGACTGATTAAAGACGAACCAACGCAATGACCTTTGAGACAGCAGGGATTACGACAGCAGTAAGCTGAGGCGCAAGACGGTTTAACCTGACAGTTCCAGCATGGTGTGATGAAGGCTACCAGCAATGGGCGATGGGATAAGCCTTAGATTAGTTTTTGCTCATGTAAATACCTGTTTTATTTCCAAACAAGACTTCAGTGCCTCCTTTAGGCTGTTTATAATAGGACAGACAATTCCTCCGGTGCCCCACTAAGAACGAGAATATAGCGAAGAAAAATGGCCATGAAATTCTAGATTGCAACTACGTTAACCAAAAGACGGAAAATGTGTATACATTTTATTTGTTTAATAAACATCGCAGTTTTCTGTAAATGTTGATTTGATTTTTTCTTTTATTATCTCACACCATCAAATATTCAAGTGTAAAAACTTATAGCTAATCATAATTTTAAACAGGATTGCGGACAGCTGTTGGAATATAGAAAGTTATGAGCAAAGATATGATTTGAAATTTAAAACAGAAAATAAAAAACAGAAAGATTCGTTTCTGAAGAGCAAGAAAGATACCGAAACTCATCCTACACTTTATAGATTAAATGCTTTGTTAAGTAAACAAGAATTAGGTATGCATTAAAATGCATTTTAGATGCATGTATATAGAAGCTTCCCAATAAAACTTGTCTGTCCTCTAAAAACAGTGTCACAAAGATGGCCCTACACGTCAGGGTTGCGATACGATATTACCATGGAAATTTAGCGACAAACTCTTCTATAATTGAGTTCCTTGACCCCTGTGTCGGCAGGTAATTCCGCACGGTTTGCCACGTCTTCTTGGATGCTTTCTTCATGCCAGTGACTTAAGCGCCCTTGACCAGTGGTCAAGTAAAGTACATCATTCGTGGGGTTCGACTCCATGCGGAGCTTTCAGTGCTCTCGCCATTGCTGCTAAATCGAATGGGAAGACAGCTGTAATAGAATTACCAGCTGCCTCCTGTTCTGGACGGCGATGTCCACGGGCATCTCAACTCCTGGGCAAACCTAATCATTGTTATGCTCAGCAGACCGGACAACAACGAGGATCCGTTTATCGCAAACAGCTCTTGACCAGATCAAAACTAAAAATTGATGTTCTCTTGCAAATGTGTACTGCTCTGTCAATTTAGTTTTGTCTTCTTACTTTGAGTTTTCTTACGTGCAGTCTAAATGATTTGAAACGGATTATCAAAACACATTTCCACTTGTTTTTCAATTTTGTTTAGAGGTCCATTAATATCACAGGCTGAACATATGAAAAATAATTATTGATTTTTTTTTCTTTATTTTGATGAGTAAAATAATGGGCTGCCTTTTATGTAGATAATACATATCATTTTGAGAATGCACTAAAGGTGCCGGTAATTGACGATATATTTTAACGTAATAGAACATTTAAAAAAAAATGCAAATGAAGTGTCTCCAGGGACCTAAAAAATTCAAGTCTTTCCTTGTGCTTGGATTTTAGGCGAAAATAACCCGAACTCGTACCGGCAGAGCTGGCCGGTATTTTAAGCACGAAGCAGCAACGACTTGAGCCAGCACATAAACCACCCTGACTGCCAGGTTTTTTTTAAGCTGGTACGGTTAGAAAGAGAAATGAGCAAGATCTGATGCCTCAATTATACAAGTGACCTTTTGAATCTAAGGGTTGGGAAAAAGTAAAGCTAAGAGAAGAAGTTCAGAATATGCAAGAAAACTATAGAAATCGATGAAGGTAGGTCCTTTTTTCTTTATTTTTTTCATATAGTATGACAAATATCTCTCTGTCTTTTTCTCTGTGTCTCACTGGCTCCCTCTCTCTTCCTGATCAAACGATACAAGGTTTATACATG
>JAWDGP010006429.1:1037500-1145000 GCA_033675545.1 Elysia crispata
GGATGTTCAATCTAATGAAGTCTTCCTAATGGGGCATTATGATATAATATATTAGTTCAAATGGAAATTATAAAAAAAAAAAAATTCAAACTTGTAATACTGAGTAGGGAGTTCGATTGTGCAGGAATTGGGGTAAGGCAAAGGGAAATTAGATACCGCAATACTTGATTTACACCGCATTTAAAAAGGTATGAAGAAAAGATAAAATCTATCTCACACGGAAACAAATTCAAATAACCTGGCTAAGGAAGTTAAGTATTCCAGCTCAGAGGCGGGGATCAAGTTCCTTCAATGTGAAGCAAGCATCACTACGCGCTAGGCTTTAACTAGCTATCCATGTACTCAGTGTCGCGCCGCACACTTCAGTTTCAGTCCTCTGTGTTTATGACACCCATCTAGACTCCACAACAATTGGACCTTGTTAGCTGTTCGCAGAGCCGCTATAGAAAAGACAGGAAACTTTCTTATTGGAACTAATGGCACTAGCATTGTTGTTTTATGGACCGGCGTGGACTGTAGTATCCTATCCCTCATTTAGGCGTTGCAGAAATTCCAAGTTCGGGTTTACTTTTCGAGCCAAAAGGTGGCAACAGAGATAAGAACGAAAACCAGAAAGATGTTGGCCAAACAGAGAAAGAATAATTATCTATATATTATTTTAACATCTAGTACCCAGAATCTTCCGATTTAATTCGATAAACTGACAGGATTAATAAAAGACCTTTTGCTTCTTTGATATTTGATGTAGCCCGTTCGAAAACAGCGATTTTCAGCTTTTTTATTATCAAACTTTAGCCCTTTTCGAGTAAAGCAGAATGAAAAAGATAGGCCCTCAACTCACCTACTCAAGCAGTGGGACTAGAACTTGCAACTCTCTAACAGCACAACTACTGGCAGAAGAAGAAGAAGAAGAAGAAGAAGAAGAAGAAGAAGAAGAAGAAGAAGAAGAAGAAGAAGAAGAAGAAGAAGAAGAAGAAGAAGAAGAAGAAGAAGAAGAAGAAGAAGAAGAAGAATCCAAGACAAAAAATACAATGAAAAAAATATGGAAGATTACCAAAGACTAGGTGTGATGAAAAGTGTGGTGAGAGAAGGAGCATACAGTGTTTTACACAGATATACTCTTCTCTCGGAGTGCTACGTCATTAGCTTGGCCTCTTCATCGGTCGATAAACTCTGAACATCACTATTCCTCGTCCACAGTTCTAAAAGCTTATTGGACTCATTCAATTAAGTTCGAGATTACGTTGTCTCCCGTTTCTTGTGGCTTAAATATTTAATCGGTTTGTACTATTTTTGAATCTCGATCATAACGGTAATGCTGATTTTTTATTTTTTCATTTTTTTTTCATAATTTTCTACATTGCATTTACTTTCATATTTTATGATGTTTCCTTTGCACAATTGTTCCAATCAATTTTTTTTTTTATCTTTGATTTGTATTAACTTGAAACTTTATCATTTAACCATAGTTAAAAATTCAAACCAGGCGAACCACTGTAAATGGTGACAATATAATGAGGGGGGGGGGGGTGGGGGGAAGAGAGAGAGTTTATCCTTGAATATGAAAGTAAATTAATAAAATTGAGGCTGTGCAATGTTTCAAATGAGAAAGTAACTTTCTTAATTTTGTCAAGCTTTCTATTCTAAACACATACGCGATCTTTTTTATGTTTAATATCGCAATTTGGATCAGTCTTATTATTTCACGTTATAATTTATATTTTTATTTAGCTTCGCGCCGTTATAATTTTGCTAAGACATGTAAAATCTATACGTCGATAGACAACTTATATTTTAGGTTGTTTAGGCTCTGATTTTATGCAGGGTGTATAGGAATGAGCGCGTAAAGACAAGAACAATCTAATGCTTTGGAATATTGTGTGGGAAGGTTAAGCTATAATTGCCTCAGTCTGTGGTAGACTAGCCGTAACTCAATCACACACTGCTATTATCTTTTTTTCTACAATCATCTGGGCATTTCTATATGACACTCGAAATCCTAGAAGCTGGAGATGTCAATTTTGATATAATTTTTATTTTGGTGTACAAGGGTCATTCCTAAAGCAAAATATAAATTGAAAAACCTGCTACAATTGTAGTTGGATTCTGGATTAAACTTTGTTGTTGTTTTTTTTTCTTTCTGTTTTTCATAATTCTAGAACCTGTTAAATCTTAATCCCAAAAACAAGACGAAATAAAGAGAAAAAATAGACCATCTTTGTATACTGCATCGGCACGTAACATGTCGGGAAAAATAGCCTCTTGCTTTCCGCATTGTTTACTGAATGTATCCGGCTGTCATTAAAGGCCAAACTAACATTACGTGACAAGAGAAAATGAGAGAGAAGCAAATGTTATTGTTGCTGTTACTGAACACCACTCGAGTCGTGATGAATAGCCATGATTAGACAGGCGGGAAGGCCCTACTTAGCTTCAGTAATACGAAATCGGAACAAAGGGAAAACTAAGGATAGCTTATTAAAAGATGGCATGGAATAATTATGAGGGTTTCTTCGCCAGCAAAAAGATTGAGAAACAGAACCATGCAGAGAAGGCAGAGCTTGTGAAACATGAGAGGACAGTGCAGGCGTTAGAGAAAGAAACAGGCAGGTACGCAGAAAGTAAAAGAAAGGGGACGAAGCATTTGACAGACACAAACATACAAAGAGACATATAGACAAATAGACAGAAAGACAGACAGAAGGGTTTAACGTCAGATAGAATGAGAGAAAGAGGTGGAGAAAGGAGAAGGAATAACGATTATTTATTTTAATGAAATAAAAGAAAAAAAAAGAAACATGAAAGCTAGAAAGAACACAAGCACTTGAAGAAATATTGAACATCATCTGCACAAGAAAGTAAAACAAGTTAGCTTCCCAAATTGGGGCCAACCGGGTCAATCTCGACTTTAACAACATATGGTATTCAATAAGGATCTTATTCTTCTTCATACAACGTATTGCTCACAATCTGACAATGAAGCAACCGGCAGGCAAGATGCATGTTTTAAAGTTAACTGATATAAAATTCATAATTATTTAAATTGAAATTCCTGCCCCCCCTCCCCACACACACACACACACACATACATACACCTCTTTAAAATAATGCTTTAAATCCATCCTCTCCATCAAAATAAAAATTTATTTATTATAGCACAATGTCTCACAGCACTGGCGGCCGTGAAAGCAAATTCAAAGCATGAATCTATCGGAAATTAATTTTCAACCGCAAATAAGGTCCAAAACACGACAATATTATACTCCCCTCGCGCTGATTGTGGTAGAGCTGTTTTGAGCTAGTAGTTGCGATCCTTGGCTCTCAGGGGAGTACAAGGTCCTCTACTCTATTAAAGCTTGAAATATCTGTATGATTAATACTTACTTTGCACATCGCTCATTCTATGTCTGCCGAGGTCTTTACACTTTGTGCTTTTCATTACTTTGGTGCTTACATGCAGATTGCTTTCTTCATAGCCGAACAGAATTCTCGGTGGGGCGATAGTCAGATTGAGCTCGTCTCGTCGGTCATCCAATGGTCAAAGTAAGTTTCCAGTATCTATAAAATATTATCGTGTTCCCAGAGCTGCAGCCTGCTATAGGAAGTTAATGGGTCCAGATTAGTAATAAATTATAATCCTTCCTTTCTTCATATCAGAATATTCTTTAAAGAATTGAATACTCGTGAATCAGAGCCATATTTTGATATGTACGCTTCAACTTTAAATCCGGTAAAATAATTATCTTCAAGAAAAGTGGAAAAAAACTTTCTTTAAATTTTGACGTGGTTGTTACAGTTTTTCAACTTTCGGAGGACAAAACAGCCAGTGGAGAATATTTCTGTCAATATCGGGCCCTACAATACAGATAGAAACCAATTTAGGTGTCAACTATTACGGGATCAATAAAAGTAATTTCTCCCGGCTTCTGTCCTTCAAGTTGGAGCTCGAGAACAACGGATTGAAGACAAAAAAGAAATGTAAGAAACAATGACGACATCCAAACTGAAAGACTCGATTCTCTATAACCTTGAATATCAATCTACGAGAAAACTTCCACACCCACTATCCGAGCATAACATCCAAATTTTTTAAATTTTGCTTAAAGGAAGTTTTTCCAGATCATAGATTGTCCTGCAGTTCTATCGTTTCCTCTGAAAGTAAACCTAGCTGTTCGTGACCAAAATATTTATAGGTTAAATGAACATTATAGGCTGCCACATATTTAAGCTGTTAGTGACACTTACAAATAAAAGGAAGAGGTTAAAAACTTTCATAGAGCATGCATTTCAAATAATTTTATATGGACACAAATGTTATAAGATTCGATCAATGACGTTTCCTTTTGGTGAATGTGAGAAACTCGTTATTTTACATGCGCCTTGCGTGCACACAAAACATTAGTGTCAGTCCTGGTTTTCTGTTTTTCTGAATAGCAGCGCAAAGAGAACTGAGGAATGTAAACATGGGTTGAACCAGTGCAAATGTCAGCAAAGAATTGGGTGGCAGTAGCTGGGCCTAATCGACCGAGATTCACACATCACACATAATTATAGAAACTGGGCGATGCGAGTTTTTCTCAACTGAATACAGAGGGCGCGGGGGCAGAGGAGCCTTCGGATTATTCTATTATCGCTTGACCTTGATTATGATCGTGTCCACCGGCACCAGTGGCAGCTGAGCAGTTAAGATCAATAGAATTAGGGAGACCAGATTACTGCCGCCATCACGGAGAGAATAGTATTGGCGCTTCTTCAATATTTACTCTCAGTTCTTCAGTTCACATGTCGGGATGAAGTTATGGGAGGGTCTCCTATTCCGCTCGGCATTTTTTACCCTTTGTGAATTATACAAAAACAGGATATGATTCATGTGTTCCAGTCGGTATAAATAAGGAAAAAGAGCTTGTACTGATGACATTTGTTATCATTTGGATGAATAAACTGCCACAGAGAAAGGAATAAGAGCTGATGAATTTCTTTAGAAAAACGAAAAGAAGAGTTAATTTTCCTGAATCACAGCCCCACAGGCTTCTAAATTATACAGGTTCGGGTGGGGGGGGGGGGGGGGGGGAAGGAGGTCGCTCGGCGCAATTAATAGTAATAAGGTAATATATGAGCTCATTAAATATACAGTAATCAGAGGCGACTCATTCTGACTATATTCCAAGTCTCATCACAGATCAGGTAGAGGTGGATGGTCTGAACAAATCAGATGTAATCAGCGAGGTTACCAGTTTCCAATTGTTACTCCAGTCAATGATTTTCGGTATTAGCAGAGAGAGAGAGAGAGAGAGAGAGAGAGAGAGAGAGAGAGAGAGAGAGAGAGAGAGAGAGAGAGAGAGAGAGAGAGAGAGAGAGAAAGGGAATTATCTAGGAGAACATCATGTTTTTGTAATTCTGTTCGAATAATTAGAAGCACAATTCGACTTGGAGTACCATGAAATAATTCCACTTTATAGAGTTCATATAATTGATTAATTAGATTTCTGTTTTTATTTCTTTTATAATTCAGACAGCCTCATGAATCCTAATGACGGATTTGTTTCACTTTGTTTTGTTTTTTTAACAGAAGTGAATTCTTGCCTCTTTCAAAATATTACGTATTGTGGAACAAAAAAAAAAAGTTAGTTTACATTAGTTTCATTCAAACCTAAAATATATAGACGCCAATTTTTCTTCCAGCAATCGGAATGGATTGAAAGCGGACCTTCTTCGTGGGTTGAGGGTCCACGTCGAGGGTAGATATATATATATATATATATATATATATATATATATATATATATATATATATATATATATATATTACGTCCAAAGAGTGAATCTGTCTTATCATAAAATTTGTCAAAGACCAAAATTGAAAACCCATGGTTTCACCTTTGACGAATTTAACTTACTACCGCACATTTTCCAACAGCAGTAAAAAACTGAAACATTTTGTAAAGTTCATTACAAATTTTGAAAAAATTAATGATTCCACTTTATAGAGTTCATATAATTGATTAATTAGATTTCTGTTTTTATTTCTTTTATAATTCAGACAGCCTCATGAATCCTAATGACGGATTTGTTTCACTTTGTTTTGTTTTTTTAACAGAAGTGAATTCTTGCCTCATTCAAAATGTTACGTATTGTGGAACAAAAAAAAAGTTAGTTTACATTAGTTTCATTCAAACCTAAAATATATAGACGCCAATTTTTCTTCCAGCAATCGGAGTGGATTGAAAGCGGACCTTCTTCGTGGGTTGAGGGTCCACGTCGAGGGTAGATATATATATATATTACGTCCAAAGAGTGAATCAGTCTTATCATAAAATTTGTCAAAGACCAAAATTGAAAACCCATGGTTTCACCTTTGACGAATTTAACTTGCTACCGCACATTTTCCAACAGCAGTAAAAAACTGAAACATTTTGTAAAGTTCATTACAAATTTTGAAAAAATTAATGTTTAAAAAATACAACCAAAGACTTCAAACTATTCCATCTCATGCAAGGATAATCATTAATTACAGCCATGATTCAGTAGCTCCATCGTTATTTGCCCATCTGCTTTAACCATCGAGTTTGTTTATGGTAGCATTATGACTCCAGCAGAGATTGTGAATCAACAAAATCAGCCCTGTATCGATCTAGCAGCCATTTTAAGGGAAACGATGATCAGTGCAGATAACGTTCATTTATTTTTTCGCCTCTGGTACGTGTGGTACGTGTGGGTGTGTTGGTGTATATGAATTAATAACTTCCCCCAGGCAGGAAATGAGGTTGTGAGTAAGGATATTAAAAAAATAAGAAAAAGAGGACTACATACATATATCACATGGAATCACAAATTGAGTTCTCTCACTCGCTCTCCCTCTTCTCTCTTTAATTTTTTTTTCTTTTTCTCTTTCGTTGTATTGTTTACCTCTTTATATCTATCTATCGATTTATCTATCAATCAATCTATCTAGTTAGCTAGCTATCTGTCTTTCTATCTTTCTCTCACTCAGACTTTTCCTTATAATTCTAATTCATTCTTTCTCAGTGTCTCTTTTATAAGGACCGTTTATCAACCATCTCTCTATCTATCTGTCTGTTTCCCTATGAATCCATTTATCTTTCTATAAAACTATATATAACTACATCTATACGTGTGCGTGTATATATATATATATATATATATATATATATACATATATACATATATATTCGAACAGGGCATAATTCTTTTTATTTTTAACTAGATAAAATATCCAAATGTTCGTCAATCTTTATATTGGTGTTGTACCTAACAAGCTGAAGTGCACGGTATTGATTGAACAAAATTATGTCTTACCCTGAAAAAAGCACGGTCAGGTATTTGCTTCTCGTCGTTTCCGTTCAGCTTGTTATTTTCTGAGTTTTTCTGAGTTTTATTTTGTTATGGAAAGAGCGTGTAGAACTAAAAAAAAATTAATATTGAAAAATCCACGTCTATAGTTTTTTTAACCAAGCTTATTGCAATAAAAGTCCGCATATATAATTATGAGCAATTCATTCCTAACAAATTGCTCATAGATAGATACAAATATATCACATCTAAACCTTCTTCCGGCAAGCCATCTTAATAAAAAAAATTGTCACGTCCTACAAAGACGACACAGTGCAACAAATTATTGTCTCTTTGCTTGAGAAGAAATAAAATAATGTTTCGTAACCAAGACATGAAAAGGAGGCTTTTTTGTTCAAATTGTATCAACAATTTTCCAGCAGTATTGCTCGCATGAGGGCGGCTCTTGAAACATTGTTTGCTCCATACTATAACTAACCTTACAGGATACATTCGACCGTTCAGAGGCGAATCGAAGTGTGTGCATTTTGGTCCGTTTTAGATTGTGATTTGATCACAATACGGCTTCTGTCACAGCGATATGTAGAGTCCCTGAGGTTCTACAAAACAATTAAGTCGCGTCGACGATCCTATATTTTTGCGCCAGGTCTTCCAAAGGCAGATTGACATGTCACGTCGACTGCTTGCGTGAGCATAGCAAGGGGGAAGTTATGAACTGTTTGTTAAATGTGATTTTCTGAATCTGCAAAAAAATAAATTGTCAGTTCCCTTGTACAAGTATACTGTTTGACTAATGAATCATTCAGAGCACATCTGCCTTATAACAGATATCCAGGTCTTTTCTAAGACTCTAAATCGTGCTTGTTTGACAAAGTACTGTGCATGAATTTGTGAAGCTGTAAAAATGACTGACCTACCAAAAGGATAAATGGTTTAACAGTGAATAGTTTATAAGATATTAATCTAACTGGTGAGTTCCTAACTCCCGTCGAATAACGCGATAAAACGTTGAAGTGCAAAATAACTCATATCGCAGACAGTCTTAGAGGTGACCGGATGTTGAAGTACACAATCACTCACATCGCAGACAGTCTTAGAGGTGACCAGATGTTGAAGTACACAATCACTCACATCGCAGACCGTCTTAGAGGTGACCGGATCTTGAATTACACAATCACTCACATCGCAGACAGTCTTAGAGGTGAGCGAACGCTGAAGTACACAATCACTCAGATCGCAGACCGTCTTAGAGGTGAGCGAACGCTGAAGTACACAATCACTCACATCGCAAACGGTCTTCGTGGTGATGCGCGTCTCTCTCTCTTTTTTTTTTTTTTTTGGCCCATTTCATTTACCATCCCAACCCTCTGTTTTTTTTTCACATAAAAAGAGTTGAACATGAAAGGTGTTGGACCTGTGCGACGCAAGATTAGGCTCTATTGTACTGCTAAGACTAGTATCATTGGAGCATTTCGGAAAGAGCTCAACGCCGTCACGTAGCTTTTGGGTTTTACCATCCGTTTTTCTTCACGAAAGAGCATGTAAAAGCATTTAGTATAAAAGGAAAACCTTTTGATTCAACCGTAGCAAAAATAGTTAAAATAATATAAGTAAATAAAAACCAATGCACTCACAAAATATTAAAACTGATTTGCAGAGGAAGGATCAAAACTGCTAGATGATTACGCTAAAAGTTGCACACATGCAATTCAAACAGACGTGGAAACTCAAAACAAGATAGATATAGGGGAAAACAGCTCGGAAAATATTATAGAATGTGTCCGCAGGAGCCAAACAGTATCAGTTCGAAATTCTAGACATCGTTCGGGATATTAAACAGGCATTTAATAGAAAAAAACTGCGTGATAACTTGCTCTTAGAGAGAGTCAGAACTACTCCAACAGCACTAGCCAAGGTAGGAGCCTTGCCATTATAATTGTCAGTCAAATTACAATCACCTCATTACGCTAGCCCAAGTCAACGACCCCGAGTTTCCTGTCCTTAATGAGGTATACCTGTGGATGAGTAAACAACTCTTAACCAAGTGGTAGCTTAGGACTTAGCCTATAAAGTTGATACTTAGAAACGTCGCTTTTGTTCTCATTTGCGCTAAATTTCGTGTTAAGGATGTTGAATTACTGATGTGTAATAGTTTTCGTATTTTAGAAAATTGATAAAGATACTATTTGAAGAACGATTTTACGAAACCGAATAAAATATAATCTGAAAGCATTTGCGTTGACACTTCGTATCTATTCCATTGGAAGAATTTTTTTTTCTTTTCTGTACACTAGTAAGTTAAATTTTTCAAACGTCTTCCGCAACAAACTAAGCTAGTGATATAAGCAGCTAGTATCTTATAAAGTATTCATCAAATTTGTAAAAAAAAAAAGAAAGAAAAATACCAATCTGTTCACAGAACCTTTCAAACGAATGAAAGGGTAGCTAGAATTTCCCGCACGATAGTGCACCTGGAGGCATTTCATTTTCTGGTCGTGATTACACTGCCTTATAATGAGGGTCAAGAGAGATCTATAAGAAGATTGGGAAAGTAAAGAATTATTTATCATATGGTTTTAAAGGTCATCAGCTTAAAAAAAAAATAATGGTTTCTGCGGTTCAGAAAACCACTCTTTAAGAATTTTATATTAAAGAAAATAAAATCAGCAAAGAATACACATAACGATAAAAAAAAATTGGACCGCTAATAATGACAGTAATTAAAAAAAAATGACAATAACAGAATAAAGAATTAGAATCGTTTTAAATTACGCCTTTACAAGAGTAATCGTTAAAATTATTTGAAACGCCGTAAGACAATATTTGATTATCATCAGACTTGATTCGCTAACTATCTCCAAATCCTTTAACTCATTAGATAAAATAATATAAGAGTTTAACAAAATCCTGTTATTCTCCTAGGGTTCTTTAGTTAAAAAAAATGCCACGACAAAAAGAATACAGATTTTTACCCCAAATACCGGTGCAATTTGAGGTGTAAAAAGGCCGGAATAAGAAATTGAGTGAAAACTGCCATACTCTTTGCTAAAAAAACCGCAGTATGGTTTATCAATAAAAGATCTTCTTAAGTTAAGTGGTAAATGAATAAAACGAAATCATTTAAGTAAAATCTGACATCTCCCAGTCTTAGAAACAAGATTTTAATATGTACTAACCTAAAACTACAGCTCATTCTGTTCAAAGAATTTTCCGAAAAAAAAAAAAGATTCGACTCTTTCAGATGGGCGATGATCTATAGAGTGGATGGTTTGTCAAGCCAGTAGTAGAAGTGAACCTGGCGAAAGTTCACCCTTGATTTTGCTGACACTTGCAGGCTAAAATATAGATCTCAGAGTATCGTTGTCTAAAATCCAAAAACTTATTTAATACTGATAAAAAGTAATTCAGCTATTTGCCCAAGTTACCTTGTTTAAAAAATTTGCTAACATCTGTAGACGTATATTTCAGAGCCGACCATTCAAATTATTTGTGCTTGCTAACCGTTTAGGTTTATTTTTATCATTCATCTAAAGCAAAATCAATGGAAATAAAGAAGTGCAGTTAAGTAATGGTCGGCGGGGTCAAAACAATGCAGTCTTTTCAATAAAGGGCTGTGGAAAAACGAAAAAAAATGATAGACAGATAGGTAAATAAGAAGGCATGAAGATATTATCTTATCCGAACCAAGGGTATATTGGTAATATTCTCACTATGGGCTGAGGGAGATGTGTATTATTAATAAAGATTCATATCTATAGATAAAAATAAATGGATCGACTAGAAGGAAAAGAAAGATAATTGATAGATGCAGATATAGATGAAGTTCTTTTTTTCACGTTTCTTAGGGTTGAGTAATCTTTTTTTTTAGTTTTTTTTTTTTTTTCAAATCTAATAACGCTGTCTCTGCCTTCGCCTTTTCGACAAACTCTAGATAACTCAATAACAGAAATCTCGCGGAGAGAATCCTGAAAATTAAGTAAAGATCTTAACAATAAGGCTTTGCGTTCTCTCTCTCTCTCTCTCTCTCTCTCTCTCTCTCTCTCTCTCTCTCTCTCTCTCTCTCTCTCTCTCTCTCTCTCTCTCTCTTCGAAACATCTCACTCAACTGACCTCGATCTGTGTCCACAAAAACATTGAATTCTCGGTCGGAGTAAATCATCAGAGAGAAGAATGAAAGTGGAAGGATGGGAGAGAGAGAGAGAGAGAGAGAGAGAGAGAGAGAGAGAGAGAGAGAGACAGAGACAGAGACAGAGACAGAGAGACAGAGACAGATAGACAGAGAGAGACAGAGACAGAGAGAGAGAGACGGACAGAAGTCAGACAGACACACAGCAAGAGAGCGGGGTTTGGGGGGAGTAAAAATATGAAAGCATAGAAATCGCGTATGGGCAAGAGCAGTAAGAGACAGGGGAAACATAGAAAGATACTCAGAGGCTAAATGAAAGTGGGAAAGAGAAAGAGAAAGAAAGGGAAAGGGAATGCTTTGAGGGGTGGGGGGGGGGTTGAAGGAGGAGTGCGAGCTGGGTGGGGGGGGGGGGGGGGGGAGAGCATAGAGGGGCTGTGTGAGACGATATAGATTTAATAAAGGAGAGAGACAGAGAGACAGAGAGAAAGAGCACCTCTGACTCCGCACTCAGACCTACTGGGAGGGTAGAGGATCAGTGACCTGAAAACAAAACTGATCGCGTTTTCATGTCTTTAGCTCCTCCAATTCACTTATGGGGAAGCTCAACTACAAAAAAAAAGATTAGAAGTTTCAGGTGATCAGAAGAGGCGGAAAGAGAGCCCAGGGCGTCTGGATCATGGCTTAGTGAAGTGTCAGTAGACTAAGATTCCAACCTCGGCCCCACATCTCCTTCTAACGTTTGATGAGATGTGGAGCAGGGACACTAAGAGAGAAGAGTTTGGTCCTCCGATGATGGTGGGAGAAAACTTGAAAGAGGAGTCAAGTCTTGGCATGACTTCTCAGATAAATTAATTTCACTTACTTTTTTTTCAACGAAAATGATAAGAGAGCAGTGTTAATACATTAAGAAAATTAAAGCTATCTCAACACAGCTGTTTTTATAATTCCAAGCAAAGATATTTGTCTTCTAATTTTCACTGCTGTTTTTTTTTTTTTAGTTTAGTCATGTCAGTACGGATACCCGGATATTAGAAAACTAAAAAAAGAATTGAAAAAAAAACAAAAACTTTCCATTTTAAGTGTTAAAATTGAATAGCCATGAAAAATAATGAACAGTTATGGTTATCCGTTAAGAAAAGTTGCCAGTATCTAAACGGCAGTGTGCTTGTATCTTGAGATTTTCCTTTGAAAGAACACAAGGTTAATGAGATTGATGACATCATGCTTATTAAAGACCAATCGAAACCTTCCGATGAATCAAAGCTTATTTTCGAAGACTGAGTCTGACTTCAATCGACAAAGTTCTAGCACAAACTGCAGTCCAGGTAATTGTAGATCGTACAAATCATCATTTATCTTGCAACGTAACCATTGTCCCGTAAATTCCGCATCCTTTCGACTCAACAGTGATCTCAAGCGGGATTCCAGGAGATCGAGGCTTGGGCCATTGGTCGATATAGCCTAGTAAACCCTTGTGATAGCTATCTTCATGCTATTGTTTTAAAAAGAATATGCAGTTTCTAAAAGAAAAAAACCCAACTAAATTGCCGATATTAAAAAGAAGAAAGAATAACCTATCACTAGCACAGAGTTATCGGATCATTAGACTCGAAAAGGAAAAGAGAGACGCGTTTCGCTCGAAAGCTGTGGGTAGTGTGAGGAGAAATGTAAAACCCATATATCATTTTAATACAAGATATGATCCTATCAAGACTCCATAATAGAAAAAAACAACTCGATTGTTCAACTTGCTTTTGATCTTGTTATATCGATGTCTGCTTCTAGTCTTCTCGAGACAATCGGCGATATTCGTAGTACAAGACATGAAAGGATTCGATGTTAATACATAAACAAGAATGCACTATTAGTTTTATTCAAATGAAACATAATTATTTTGCTCGGGTAAAGATATTCAGTACCTTATTGGGCAAAGATAAAGGAGATAAGAGTGATTAGTAGTAAACAAAACAGTTGTGTTTGGATGAATATGGATAAGTAGAATAAAATGAATATAATTGAATAGTTAGATGAAAAAGATAATTGTTTTCGAAAACGATCGCAGAGCATAGCAGCAATCCCAAAATGAAAAGCTTTGCAGGGCAATTTATTATGTAAAATTTTGACACTTCGTTTGTTGTTATTTCCTTACAAAACTAAAATTATTCTGCCTACTTTTTCGTTTTCATGTCTTTTCAAAATCGTAGAAGCCGTGGGATCTCTTTCTTTTTTTATGTATATATGTGTTTCTGTTTCTGTCTGTCCGTCTGTCTGTCTCTCTTTCTCTCTCTCTCTCTCTCTCTCTCTCTCTCTCTCTCTCTCTCTCTCTCTCTCTCTCTCTCTCTCTCTCTCTCTCTCTCTCTCTCTCTCTCTCTCTCTCTCTCTCTCTCTCTCTCTTTCCTCTCTTTCTTTTTTTTGTCGTCTTCTTCTTTCACTCACTGTCTCTCACAAAGACAAAGAAATACCCAAAGCAGCGGCTGTAAAAGACGCACAAATAATGCTCTTAACTTTGTCTGACCTGGAGAAAAGACTAAAAAGCTTATGTGTTGACCGTCAATTGAGCAGCCGAGTTTAGCTGGATAGTTTTTGTTGGTTTTTTTTTTTGTTATTGTTGTTCTTTGTTTTCGTTCTTGTTTTTCACAATGATATCATTATTTTGAAGTATTGAATTTTTTTCAATTTTTTACAAACTTTAAAATAAAATAATCTCTTCCCTTTTTTCCATACCTTTATAGTTGTCTTAAACGTTTTGGTTGAAAATTTCAAAGGTCTAAGTTAGATCTCGTGACAATCAGTTTCCGGTTAACAGATCATATTTTTTTAAACTAAATCTTAATCACTATTTTTATTTCTTTTTCATTTCTGTAAAGTTATGGAAACGCTTCATGGCGCAACGAATGTCTTTTTTTTTATAATGGCCGGCAAAGTGAAAGTGAACCCCTTTGTTTCTTTTAAACTGGCATGTGATTTAAATTTTGAAAGATGAAAAATTGTAAGTCACATTAACTCTGCCGGTGGTAACTTATAGATCTGAGCAAATCATCAATCTCTTAAAAGTTGCATCTTTCACTAACGCAATCCTCTTTTCTGTTTCCATCAAGATTGATGGGTTTGCTCTGGTGTAGAAATTACTGTGTCTCTGTTGTAAAGATTCTGTACGAATAGGTTCAGTCCATGAGAGGTAATCTTACAACTTGTCAAAGAGGTCAAATGAACTGCTTTCCACAATTCGACAGAAGTGCAATTTAAATCTGATACGAAAGATTAGTGAGTATTTCTAAGGGAATCTAGCTCTACAAGATACTACTTTCAATTTTAAAAGATATTTTGCAGCCAATAAAAAAAGTAACAATTAAAAGAGAAATATGTCGCAGGAAGTTGTTAACGAAGAAAAATGATGGAAGTTGAAAGGCGATTGTTACTCATTTTGAAGTAAATCTATTCAAGTGCAAACAGTGTGAAACAGAAAGGAAATTAGGGAAAACAGTACGACCCGCCGTATAACGCTTATAATTAATAATCATCTGATAAAAATCTTATGCTATTTGGTTTGTAAGCATACTGACTAACAACTGAATTAAAAATATTTACATAAAATAAACAAAATGGTAAAAAAAAAACAACTAGATTAAGACAAAATCGAAAAAAGTGGTCTCTACCATGTATGTATATATTGAGCTTATAATAAAAATACTAAGCCAAGATAAATGGGCATATAAAAAAGTATTTACTAACGACGCTAACAAACTGGGTCGACAATTGATAGAAATAAATTCTACAAGTGGGATCCAAACTAATGCCATTGTCAGCTGCGGGCGGGACTAGGTCCACATCATTCCAGCCGTGCACAGACTGCCGGCACTCGGCAATCATGTTTTTCGTGCAAGGCCTTCGAAGTTGTTTCAATAATCTGCATACCCAGAAATTCAATCATCGAAGCTGTTTCTTGACCAAAGATTAAAGCCATGCTATGCTGAGTTGGAGTTTCGAATGTGACCGAGAAAATGATCTTTAAACCTAAGAAAATGATTAAGGAAGAAATCTTTGCTAACGCTTAACGCTTCGTATTCGTCCTTTTATCCAATGAGTTAGATCGATTGAGGTTTTTTTCCTTTATATAAAAAAGAACATCGCTTGTGTAAGAAAATGAAGCCGCCAGAATCCCGAAGATCAAAGCATTCTCTGTAATAATACTTCAATGGAGTCTCCCTTGAATGGTTTTCTGTAAGCTGGATTTTATTGTTATTTCTTTTCCGAAATTTGGCGACTGAAGCATCTTGCAGCTCCAGAAACTTACCAAAAAAAAAAAAAAAAAAAAATACAAAAACCAAATCCACCAAAATTTGATTCTTAAAAAGTATACTAAAATAAAAGAGAGCTTTCTTTGAAAGTAATACGTTTAGTTTCAAAAGAAAAAAGGTAGAGAAAATTAATCTTCGTTTTAAAAAATATTATTTAAACAAAGATTAATATCACTTTTTTATGTACTTGAGACTATATTGATTGAAAGCAAAACCATGTACACATTAATCAGACACAGTGTGAGAATATCTGAGTATATAATCTAGAAAAACTAAATTCAAATCTAGTGCAAAGCCAGCTTTAACTCATTATTCTATTGAGAAAGACACACGTTTTCGCAGACGGTAGAAGATTGCTTGATATTTATTAAACTTTAGCGAGTGTAATCAAAACAAACTATCGCCTTTCTATTTTCGCCCCAATCCTTCACACCCCACCCCTCCCACACACACACACACACACCCTAAAATCTCTTCTCTTTGTGTGAGGCAATTTTTAGAGGTTATGAACTCCTCTGTATATCACCGAATTAGGAGAGAATATCAGGTGACCCTAAAAGGAGAATGGTGCCGCTCTTTAGTGAAGTTGATGTTTCATTGATTTTCTAAAATAACTGATATGAGGAGTAAGAGAGCAGGTTTTGACACGGAGACATCAAGCATTCTAAGGTAGGTGTGACTCGGGTCTACGGCCTCTTCACTGCAAGCGAGCCAGGCCTCTACTGAACCATTATGAATTAATCAGATTGCTGGGACTAAAGCTATAAGAGACATTAAGGCATGAACATAACTATTAATGTTATTATTATTATTATTATTATTATTATTATTATTATTATTATTATTATTATTATTATTATTATTATTATTATTATTATTATTATTATTATTATTATTATTATTATTATTATTATTGTTGTTGTTGTTGTTGTTGTTACTGCCGTTACTACTACTACTACTACTACTACTACTACTACTACTACTACTACTACTACTACTACTACTACTACTACTACTACTACTACTACCACCACTACTACTACAATTACCACTACTTCTTCTTTTTCCACTACTACTACTGCTACTACTACTAGGCTACTATTATTAAAACTATTATGCTCCTGATATATTTATCAACTAGCAATTTTTTTCACTTAAATCGTTTCCCCTGAGATATCAGCTAGTTGTCGCTAACTTATTCTTTCTTAGACAAACAGTTTCCCGTAATTAGACGATTCCTTAACATCGTAACCACGAGAGACGAGCACTCGCCTCGTAGAGCTTTTACGTAAATCTCTGTAGCTCGCCCGGCCTGGCATCGATCTCCTCGAGCTCAGAGAGCCTTGGCATGATTTTGACAGGAGGCCATTGTGTGCCGTAATTCTTCCAACAGTGATTGTGTGTCACGAACACTTGATCTTCTTAGCACATGGGTGACGTGAGACAATTAAATCACTGATTAGACCTAATTGCCGCGGACAAACAGCATGCTATAAAAATTAAGATCGCGTTGACCTAATTCTGACAAATGTATCTGTTTTCTAGGGCCATTTCCATAAGTAGCAGTCTTATTTGTTTTGTTTTTTTATTTTATTTTTTTTTTAACATTAAGAGATTTAACGTGCGGTTGCGGTAACATTTTCTTTCCTTTAAAAATTCATCCACAAAGGTGTTAGTTTTAGGGAGCAGTTTACGATGCTGTAGCTTTTCTGTCACGCATAATGATTAATAAGGACGATGCAATGAAAGCTCCTTAATTTTTTTTTTTTAACTGATAAAAGCAGATTAATAACTCAAGCGGTATCGGAAAGGCTGGATAAATTCAAATAAAATTAATAGCTTAATCAAAAATCCTGGGCTTACTTTGTAAGAAATATTCAAGTTACAAAACGCGCTCATGTCGCCCACCTGATTCATTTTTCCCTTCGATACTCACAAGTAATGGGAACGTAAGATGTTAGGTGCGTAAAAAGACCTGCTCAATATCTTTTTTTAAAAGTTCGAAACTAGATTGACTGGAAAACAATGCATGGCTGATCTTTAAAATAATGATACAAAAAATAAACTATAGGTTTTTTTCCCCTACAACTCTAGCAGTTCAAGTTCAAAAGAGTAACAAACAATAGAAGAAATGCTAGGCTCGAATAAAACATCTCCTCTATATCTTCCATTCACCCGATCTAATGTCACGTTAGGAGGGCCCTCATCCTGCATCACTGTAATTTAGAAAGATGAAGCAGCGCATTATATAACGTTTATTCACATCGGATATATTTCAGGGCCCTGGAAGACGCGAAATCAGCTAATTCTGTAATTGTCAACAATATTTATAGATCTCTATAGAGATGAACTAATCATAGCTTTCAATTTATTTTAAACGACATGATAATGGATTTTGAAAATGGTCAAAAATAGATTTGAGGTTTTACAAAAAGAAAAAAAGCTAACTGCTCTAATTGTGCTCTTAATGTCGTCTTACAATGAACCAGACAGTAATCGTTCTTCGAGGAATGTAGCCATCCAGGTTGAGATAACAAGTCCAGTCTGAGCCTGTATTGAAACTCGCAAGATTTAACACAAACTGATCTGTACATAGAGCTCAGTGCAGAAGACAGCTCTGCTTTTCTTTGAGATTTAACTGTGAAACTCCGCGCGACAGATGAAATTAAAATGAGGTTTCTACTTTTTTCGACCTTAGGAAAATAATTCATTTATGAATAAGCAGCCCAATTCAAGATTGTAGAAAAAGAAATTAAAATAAGACTACCTTGACGGCTGCTTTCGTAACAGCCGCCGTTTTAAAATTTTTAGAAGCATTTTCAAAAACCAATATCTCATTTATTTTTTTATTGAAATTACTTGAAATTCTAGGACATATTTGAGAGAATTATTTTCAAGATAACGCGAAAAAACTTTCTACTTCAAATTTTGGATTTATGAGGAAAATAATTATTTAAGTAAAAAATTTGTTCATACAGAATAAAGAAAAAAAATAGCAGCCTCAACATTTTGAGTAGGATATTTAAATAACTGTCTCAGTAAATAGATTTAAAAAAATAGTCTAAAAGTAATTTTCTGAAATAAATCGCATGTTTCCTTTAAAATTTCATTTTTAAAGGCTACTGATTATAAAAATAAAGTACGATTTTTAAAGACACATGATTACTTTAATTTACTCATGGAGGGTGCTAACGATGGGATGTGAGCATCTGCAGACGTGTGGAGTGGAAAAAAAAGAAAAAAAAAGGGGGGGGAGAGAGAGAGAGAGAGAGAGAGAGAGAGAGAGAGAGAGAGAGAGAGAGAGAGAGAGAGAGAGAGAGAGAGAGAGCGAGACACCATTAACAATGACGACAAAGCTTCATAATTGATATTGTGGCAAAGCACATAATGCTTCCTTCATGCACTCATTGACAATGCTGGGACTGACAATTTCTTGGCAATATGCAACGTGCGCAAAAAGTACATAAATATTTGTTCATACGGATATTTACTTATATCCAAGAATTTTTTTTTAGTATAACCGTTGTAATTGTATACAGTACGGCTCCGTTTGGGCAAGGATTGTGGATTGATGCAGTGTGCAGGGCTACTTCCTGAAAGTTTATTGTGGACTATTTATTTCTTTATCTATCTACGAAAGATGTTTCCGATAGGAAAACTTGCCATATTTGTCGCAATAAGATTGTGCATGAGCAAAAATATGCAAGTATTCCTCCTGAACAGGACAGAACTGCAGCATTCTTGAAAAGGCCTACGCTTACTGTCAAGATAGTCGATTTCAATGGTTGATTATGGACCAAGACCAACAATAATCACCAGAAAAAAAAAAAGAAAAAAAAGAAAGAGAAAATATGACGCAAAAGGACCTACGATGAAGTTTTAAAGGAAATAAAAAAAGAAAGTGAAAATCTTACGTTCTAAGTTCCATTTATCGATTTGTTTTGGTTCCATCCAGTGACCCTGTAAAGCTGTGATACTCGATACTAAATCTGAGTTGCACTTTGAACTAAAGAGATTTCTTATAAAGAATTTGGAAACATTATGAAACACTTTCAAATAGTAAAACTTGGTCACAAAAGCAACGAATGAGTACGTAAACAGTACAAAAGCACGTAGCGAACTTATACCGGAGTGTTGATCTTTAGCAGATCCTTCAGACTCCATATAATTGCAATAAAAAAAATAGTTATAGAATTAAAAAAATATATTAAACACTTGGGCACAACAATATATATAAGTCCAAGGATCTTTAGTATACACGGGTGAAAGATGGAATAAAATAACTTAGATGTAAACAAATATCCAACCTGAACTTATATGGACAAAGATGACATAATGCAAAATTACATATAGAAGATTCATGAAAAATTAATACATAGCAAAAACAAGATTCAAACCAAAACGCTCAAAATATCTCTAAAATCTCTTTTAGTGCATAGGCTGGTTTTCTATCGAAATAATCAGACTTTAAGGACTTTGAACTTTTAGAGACCTCTATAGGGAGGACAGTTCCAAAAGCAGCAACAAAATACAGCGTCATTGTTTCCATTACGCTTGGCAGGTTGATAGACTAGTGTCAAAACAGATAAGGACATAAGAGAGGAAAAAAAAGAGAAGAAAAAAAAATTAACAACGGCAGACAATTACGGTGTTACCTTGAGTAAAAGGCAATTACTGCAGAAATGGAAAAAAAACAAGAGCTGACAGCTTCTAAACAAATGGATCAAGTAATGGTTAAATGGAGCACTGCTCAATTTCTGAAAAAAAAATTAGTAGCTGTTTTCTGTCTTAGGCATTTAGCTAATATAAACGGTCAAGGGCTCAAAGTTCGAGGAAAAGAAAGAAAAGGAGAAAGAAATAAATTAAAATGGAAAAAGGGTATTTTTTCACCAAAAAAAGCATTACCGATGTCTTTTTATAATGCTGATTGTTATTGCAAACAGTGCATGACTTCTCAGTATCAAATCCTCTTCGTGAAATCGTGATCTCATCGGCCCTGCTCTGGTGACGTAACGATAGCAGCTACATCCAGAATTATGTTTTCTAGACTAACAACATTGAGTAGAGTCAAACATTTCGTTGTGCACAGTTATCTGATAGATTATAATGGAAAGGACAAACCTCAAATCGTGTAAGGCACTGCATAAAATAAAGCTAAATCGAGACTTGCACTGTTCTCTAATCAATTAAGCTTATAGGTTTCTTGACAAGTAACGTTAGAGCGAAGTGAACCTAAATTGCACTTCTGCCATGCATGTCAAAGGACAAAGAAATTATGGCGAAGGCCTCCGGAATAAAAGCTTGTATTTGAAAGAAACGCTTTTGAAAATAGTTCGATGGCATTTCGAAACTTCACAGAAAATCATAGGTATCAATAGCATCATTTGCACGTTGCTTCGAGTGCGGAAAGTAATGGACTATAATTGTTGTCATAATGCGACTAAAGCTATTTACCAAGACAGATACCCATCAAAAATTCATGACGGCGCTGCGTGCACTACTAACATTATTTTGAGGCAGAAGAGAAAAAAAAACCGGTGAGAAACCGCTCGAAGTCCACAACATTAACTACCGATGGCATCAAAAGATTTAAAAACTTTCCTTTCGTTCTCTCTCTCTCTCTCTCTCTCTCTCTCTCTCTCTCTCTCTCTCTCTCTCTCTCTCTCTCTCTCTCTCTCTCTCTCTCTCTCTCTCTCTCTCTCTCTCTCTCACACACACATACACACGCGCACTATCTCTCATTCTACCACGCACTCTTCTATTCTCTCCCTCATTTTTTATCTCTCTACCTCTCTTTCTCTCTCTCTTCTCTTTTTTTTGTTTTTTTTCTATCTCTTGATCTGCGTGACAGAAAATCAGATTGGGGCAATGTGGGGCTTGGCCTTTTTGGCTATACTTGTAGTTAGTGGCCTTTGAGAGACCACAGCCATCAAATATTAACTCATTATTCCCCCCCCCCCCCTTTTTTTTTTTTTAATTGAATTAAACCATCACTGATGCAAACATAAGAACTAGTTGAAGTTTGATTTTTTGTTTTGTTTTGGGTTTTTTGTGGAGTTTTTTTTATTTTAAAATCAGACTTTGTCGAGTTAGTTACGTGACATTAATAAGACTTCGACCACTCATACAGGAACAGATTTTCTAAGCTTGTTGTAGATCTAATATTAAAATTATAAACTGCTTAGTGATGATCATGATTTAAATAGATTTTCAAGCGAAAAATAATTTCTTTTATTATAACCTGACATTATTAAGCTTTTAAGATTCATAAGACCTTAATTATACAAGTATGCGTCTAGCAAGAACGCTTTTAAATTTAATGTTACTCTACTACTATATAAGGATAATGTATCTTTATTGTCAAAATAGTGGCATAAACTATCATAACTATTTTAGTCTTTTTTTTTAATTCGACTGTTTCACCTTTTCATTAAACTTGTATCTCATTTTTTTATATCCATGCTTGGTCAAGGTCTGAACTTCTCTTGTTGGGGTTTAATCAACCTAAAGACGCCTGCGCTATGGAAATTACCCGAGATAGTTTATAGACAGTATAAAAGTTTTTCGACAGGTTACGCTATGATCAAACTAAACGATTTGTAATTATGACAACTTGTAAGAAATTGTGGTAGAACAAGAATTAAAAAAGAATGAGCACAGATACAGTTTTGAGGATAAATTTATATATATATAATTATATATATATATATATATATATATGTGTGTGTGTGTGTGTGTGTGTGTGTGGGTGGGTGTGGGTGTGGAAAAAGAGACCAAGAAAGGGTAAGAAACATGCAGAAGAGTTGCACGAAAAAAGAAATAAAGAAATATTGGCAAAGCATATTTTCTGTTCTAGTATGAAATGTAATTTTCATAATTTCTTAAAGTTGAATGATCTCGTAGTCAATTCTGTAAATAGTACTGTAAAACAAAATCTTGTCCAAAAAAACCCAACTTTGCATTCTTTACGTACAGATAATTTTTGACTCATTATAAAAAATACTAATATTTTTGGTTCGCTTCTTGTGAGGACATTAAAAAAAAAGAAATGATACAAACTATACAAACTATATGCACGGTCAGTAGTAAACTGTAATGACAACCAAGGAGTCACTAGATGTACTGTCAGTAGTAAACTGTAATGACAACCAAGTAGTCACTAGATGTACGGTCAGTAGTAAACTGTAATGAGAACCTTGGAGTCACTAGATGTATGGTCAGTAGTAAACTGTAATGACAACCAAGTAGTCACTAGATGTACGGTCAGTAGTAAACTGTAATGAGAACCTTGGAGTCACTAGATGTACGGTCAGTAGTAAACTGTAATGAGAACCGTTGAGTCGCTAGATGTACGGTCAGTAGTAAACTGTAATGACAACCAAGTAGTTACTAGATGCATGGTCAGTAGTAAACTGTAATGAGAACATTGGTGTCACTAGATGTACGGTCAGAAGTAAAGTATTCCTTCCTCTGCGTTTAAAGACAAGATCCCCACACTTATCACTTGCGGTTAGAGGGATCCAACAATTAAAAAGATAATCTTTTGATCCTTTATTACAGAACAGATTCCTTTTTAATCTTTTTTCATTTTTTAACCTTTTTTTTTCATCACGAGGTGATATAGTTCTCTTTCTATTATAGTTTCTACACCCCCCTCCTTTTTTTTTAACCCCTAGCCTTTAAATAATAAACCTGTATGAACTGTCAGCAAGGTTTATTGACGACTTGAATGTCATTGCCCTCCTTACTGTTCAAGGGTTGACATTATGACTGATATTATCCTTATACTGGAAAAGATGACCAATTGTTTATCGGTCTTGACTTGCTTAATAGTCTGACCAATCACCTAGCATACGGTGGTTGTCACAATTATGTTTGTTTTTATTGGTTTTTTTCCTATCTAAATATCACACTAGGGGCATGTTGCGTTAAGAATAACTAAAAAACATTATTCTTTTCACTTAGTGTTTGAGAACAGGCATAACGACAAGCAGATAAATGATGTGTGTCGACTATTACTGGTTTCCCAGTCTCGAGGGGTTTAGTTTTCCAACTATGTTCAATGAACTTCGCATAGCGCGGTAACAACAAGGAATAATATTGTTATGTTAAATATATATTATTCAGCAGATAGAGAATAGAAACTTACATGATGGAAGCGTCTTTCATGTGTAAATTTACGGACGCGATACAACGAATATTATTCAAAATTGTGGCTTCTAATTTCAATGACTTACCAATCCGACTTACTTTTTTGTGTCTAAACCGAATATCTGAAAGACCAGCCTCGCTTTTTTACGTGATCGATTAGAATTCAAGAGGTATTTGGGATTTAATGGTGAGTGTAGGTGTACGTGTGACGGAGTGGGTGGAAAGAGCAATGACCAGGGAACAGGATAGACTTGTGGTTAAAATAAGAACCAAAAAAGAGGAGTGATAATCAGGGAAAAGAACTAGATAAAAAAAAAAAAAACACGAAAAAGTCGACTATAAAGTGATGCATTTACATTGTTTAACATTTTTAAAAGTGTGTTTAGGATTAATATGAAAATCAAAAGTTATAGTAGAAATCGATTAAGTCATTGGACTGACACAAAAAAAAATGAGGAGAAAAAGCTAAAACTTGTTGCTTGAAAAGGAAAGGAAAGCATTCTGAATCTAATCAGGAAGATTTGTTTCATGATAAGCTAGCTGCACAAAGTGGAGAATGCTGTGAAGTAATGTTCTGTTTCAAATCTGTTTCTTATTGCGTATGTCACATACATCACACAAGATGGTGAATTATCAATAATAAAGTATGTACGCTTTTGTGTGCATATTTCATATTTAGCCGCTGCAAGTTAAACCTTAGAAATAAATGCAACATCAATTAAATAAACTATGAATGCATCAAAATGTAAAATCAAGCGCAAAAAGCTGAAACTGCTAAAAGAAGCAAAAAGTAATAAACACAATTTGGATACAACTAATCTCCCTTACCTCTGCTATGAACGTCTCTCCTGTCATTTTCTTAGTGAACGCATTGAACAGAAAAAACTGGAAGAGGGTTGAAATTGAATATAACTAGACTAAATATGGCGTTAAGATTCAGTTAATTTTTTTTTTTTTTGAAAATATTTTATGGAGCAAAATTATCATTTAAACGGAAAACACCATGTCTATAATCGAAATTATTCCTGTGGATTTTAGAACCGTATAAATCTCCGTATTCTCCTTACACGTCACACTTTTGACATATCAAAATCATACAAAAGCAAGGTTTTTTTTCATATTTCTTTTTTTTTTAATTTTAATTTTTTTTTTAAAGCTGCTGCAGCAAATTCATAAGTTAAGATTGAACTGCTTAACTGCTGAGAATAATAAAAGTGTATTTCAGGTAATCTGTGTCTAAAAAAAAAAAAGAACATAGCCTTATTAAAATGATTCAAGAATCCATTTTTACAACAAAATACCAAGCACAGTTTCAGAAGACTGACTTAACATTTTCAGACACCCTCTCTCGGTATCTTGTCTCAGCCCTAGATTTCTTACAAGCTTAGAAGCCAGATTTTTTTTGAATCGACAAAAGTGAGAGTTAGTATTATTTTTACATATTTCACCAACCTAGATCCCGTGTTGGGCTCAACAGACTTTTTATGAAATGATTTCTCATTTCTTTTGGTCCACCAAGGACTACCAGTGCCAAACTTTCATGTTCTATTGTTAGTTTGTACAGTTAAATCAACTTTATGTGTGTTAAAATGCCGTGGGTGCTTCTCCTATTGTTATAATGACACTGTTCAATCATGGCATATGCCATTTAGAAAGCTTCTGGTGAACAGTTTAATTTTTCTATCTACATCGAGTTGTCTCTTTCCTTGCGGAACATGTTGCAATTCTTAGAATGTCACTTTTAGTTTCCACGCAATGGCTTTGCGCCTCATTCAAGTCATGATGCCTCAAGGTCTATTTTCAAACAATCCGGAATGTGCTCTGACGTTCTTTTAACTTGGCACACTAAGCGTACAAACCCTGTGTCTGTGTTTCGCCAGGACAAAAGGTTCGACACGAGGGTAGAAGATTATTGTGATCCTTATCGTAACCTATCAACAGGTTTCCTTAAATGGTAAGGATCTTTACAGGGCATACAGTAATGGATCGCCAAGAATTCTTTGCTGTATCTTACACTCGTCAATAACCATGTGCCTTTCGTCACTTGAACCACGAAAATTCCAATTCGTTTCGAACAGTCTGAGTTTCATCTATAGACAGTCCTTTGATATCTATATGGCCGCGACGACTCTTTAATTATTGCTGAGCTTTACCTGTGGTGGAACTGGAATGGCTTTGCTAATGCGGCAAACAGTCGTTGATCCCTGTTAGTTGATAGGGTTTGATAGCCTTTAACAAATTACAAGTCATAATCAATAAGATCAGAGGAAATCCTCAACCTTTCTTGTATAAAATGGAGTTCACTTCTATCATCGATTTATTTTGTTCCGTTTGTATGATTGATGATGTGGTCCATCCTCAAAAAAAAATAAAGGGTGAGACTTGGAACTCATCAACCAACCAACAGTATGTCAGTCAAACCCACGAAAAGTGTTCCTGAGGATTTCGGGGCGAAAGTTGAACCTCAAGGCCACCGACTCTCCTTATTTACCTGCCATCATGACTTTGATATCACGAACATACGAGTTTTTGACCCTGTATCAATTTATTGTTATCTCTTCATTTTTGTCTTTTTCTTCCCTAAATGGCCATATTGTTAGTTCAAGACTGAACATGTTGCACCAATCTTAAAGGCGCTCCAATACCTGGAGGGTTATATGTTTTTACAAAAGAAAAAATTTTATAATGACAATCTCGGTGAATCGATGATGGATGCAGCATTCACCATTTATATTTGCATCTATATTTCCTTTGCTACTTTTAATAACCATGATATAGCATTTTCTTTTCCTTCTTTTTCTTTTACTCAAACGTTGTTTCAATTTTCTTAGGTACCGGAACTGACAACACAAGTTTGATAAAAAATCATTTTATTATTATTATTTTTTAAGATCCTTCGTTTTATGCACAAGGTATTTTCTTAAAACCCTTGATCTTTAAAAACTTCAAGATTTGTCACCGCTTTATTCTGTTAGAATATTTTGTTCTTGTTTTTGCAACGAGTCAACCCTGCAACCAAATAAGAATCACCCGTATTAACCACGCAAAGCGTTCACTTTGTTCGTCATTGATTAAAAAAAAAAAACAGCTATCGTTACCCCCAGAGGGCGCAGTGAACAGACCTATATCACGCTTGATGACGTGCAGCTCTGGGCAGTGGACACACTATGTTATCTACCACTATCATCTCCTCTGTTATTTCACATGATGGTGACATCAACGGCAGGATCGGGAAGGCAGCAATAAATTTTCGAAACTTAACAAAAGAAGCGAGAAACTGGAAGGCAAGACGATAATAAGGATCTCTAAAGCGAGTGCTCTCAGAAACTTTCTCAGTGGGTCTGAAACACGGTCCGCGCGGAGCAGAGAAAGCTAGAAAAGAACTTAGCATAATTTTTTCCATTTCCGAAGCCTGCGCAAGACTCTAAACCTGGCGTAACAAGATGACAGTACATCCAGAGCTACCTCTTTACGCATCTTATGCATGATAAGATAGATCGCATTCCGTTCCCGATTAAACTCGCCTTATACAGCAGCTAAATGCAGATATAGATTTAGACAGTTAGCTTATCTCTAAATATATACACGGTACCGATACCCTTATTCTTAAACACTACCAAAGGGTCATTTCCAATATCCGAGTGATCAACTGGAAGCAAATATATGTATTAATTATAGTTCTTATTTTAGTTCCCAACGGAAACAACACTATACTTTTCAAGAATTTTCATTAACGTTTCTTGTTATGTCCTCACGCTTGCCGTTGCTTAAAATTGGGTACAATAATTAGCAGAAGGTGAACCCTCCCCCCCCCCCCCCAAATAAAAAAAAAAAAGGAAAAAGAAAAGAAAAGAAAATTCCAGCTTTTTAGATCATCACCGAATTCCTGATTTTCTCTTTCCTCCTTTTTCATAGAACACAAACCGACGAACAGCATCCTTCACGCCCCTACTTTTCTTCCTATCAAAATTGGACTTGCATTCTTTTCTTCTCTACCACTCCATCTATCTATACTTATCCACTTCTTGCATTTACCACTATGCCTTTATAAGTAAACCTTTCTCTCTATTTCCCATTAACTCCTTCGCTTTTTTTATAACTCCATTTAATCACACACAAACTAATATTAACAATCATGCCTCTGACCTGATCTTAGCCATAAAATTTTCCTTTCTCCTATACCCCTTCCCTGCGACCCCTACTTCTCGCTTCCATTTACCTCAAAAAATATCCGCACAATTATAATATTAATACTCAGAAGCCTTCATCCTAGCAATTCTCGATTCCCAAGACACAAACATGTGTCAGCACTAAGCAACTCTTTCTTATCATATTCATTACTTTGGTTTTCGGATTAAGGAATGAAAACATAATTAAAGCGGGCCCTTCGTATTGTAACTAGAGGGTTACCCTCTTCTCTGACGGATTCTGCTTTATGTTAATGTAAATCACTGGCATGAACATACAATTTAGAGTTGCAAACGATTATCACTTGTGCAAGTTTTTTTTTCCCCTAATAACATTATTTAGCACGTGCGTAAAGATGTATAGCCGTGCTTTTGTGTCAACTTTTACATTTTATTTTAATCATCCTACAACCCCATTTTCATGAGCTCCAGATCTATGTTTCCTCCAAGAACATACGAAAGTACTATGACAATGATGATGACAAGCGTAATATCGGCCCACCTCATATTTGGTGTTCTCGTCATGGAAATGGAACTTGGAGGTCAGCGACACTTGCAGCAGCGGCAGCAGCACGCCCGCAATGAGAGCGACGAAGAAGCTGAGCGGGATGCCCGTGTAGATCATGTAAACAAAGAACACTGTCACCCAGAGTCCGTCATCTATGGCAGCCGGGTGGATATCCAGAGAGATGGTGCATATCACGCCCACCATCAGCAGCAGGGACACGTAGCACAGCACCCGCTGCACGGCGAACTCCATGTGGAGGCGGAGCAGGAGAAGCTCCAGAATGGTGAACAGGATGATGATAATGCCCAGGAGGATGCCTCGCAGGGGGCTCGTATGCCCAGACCCGTAGGCGAATGCGATAAGGATGCAGCAGAGGATAATGCTGATAAGGTTCATCACTGACATCGAGGATTGGTCCACCTGCAGCCAGAGGGAGATTAATAGAATACGGCATGGAGAGGTGGGTTTTTTTGTTGTTGTTGTTTCTTTTTTTTAATTTTGGCATGGCTTCATACATTTACTTTTTCATTTTTAGGATCAGAAGGAAAAAGAAAGTCACAAGCAAAACAAAATCGGAGTCGGGAAAATAATTATTATCTGTAAATCATGGCAAGAACAATTGCTTAAAGCAATTATTGTTGTTAGTTTAAATTTAGACCGTAGAAGACAATTGGAGGAGATAAGGTGTTCAAACTTTAATGAGCAAATTACATTGACATACTGACACGACAGACCTTGATAAAATAGCGCCGGTAGAGCGTCTCCAGGTTTCTGTCTGCGAACCGCTTGGACCTGAAGATATTTATCAGTCGCCTAAGGCTGAAAGGCGCCGGCCGCTGCATCACCGGAATTTGTTCCGAGGTGATCGAGCTGCTGTTTCTCTGGGATAAACTCTGCCTCCGCTCCTCTGCCCGGAGCTCCTCCGTCTTGAGGGCATAGTTCTCCTCCCAAGCCTGCTTCACAGAGGCTTTCCGCTGCTCCCTCTGGTGATTGTTGTGGTTGCTGGTTTGCATCCCTGCGTAGGCCGGCCCTTTTGGGATGACGGACTCGAAGCCCATCCCTACTGTTCCCCAACTGAGTCCAGTGTCAATACTTGAAGAGCCATAATCCTCAATTGAAATGGCGCTGTCAGAGAGAAGAAGGGGGAGGGCGTGGGGGTTGGGGGGGGGAGGGGAGGGGGGGAGGTAAAGATGCGTCCAAGAAATGAATTTTTAATGTTGAAGTTGACAGAATAAATTTCAAGTAGTTTTAGGAAAGGGGCGGGGTTGTGATTGCGTTTTGTGATCACTAGAAAGCAACAAAAAAATTTAAAAAAAAACCGAAGTCTAAGTCGTGTCGCATAAAAGAATAATTTAACATGTTACCAATTTTATTTCATGACGAAAACAACTGCCGTTAGGGTATAATTTCCTTGTTTATTTTAATTTTCTTCAGGAATCTCATTCAATTACAAAAGGAAAATACATTTTTGACAACTGACTTCAGTCCGTTAGCACAATAGCATTGAAGCTAGTTCTCGTTTTACTTTTCCTGATATTTCACAAGGCATATTTTCCGGTATTTCATTCCCTACCGAGGACAAATTAGTCTACAGAATATGATGATAAAAGCTCCATAGACAACAACGTCCTAATGAGTCAATAAACACCACACTATGAACAAACAATCCAAACATTGCAGGTTCGAGGACTCGACGTTGATAGCTCAATTTGAGCTGTCTGAATGTGAAGATTATTCTCATACCTCATGATGAGCGAAAGAATGCTCTAGAGAATAAAATTCAATGTTTGATTCAAATCTGAAGTTTTTCCATCGTTAAAACTAAATATCAGCCGAATCAATATTTTTGAAAGAAAAACAACAATGTGCACGGATACACCATGATTAAAAAAAAGGAAAAAAGGCCTGAGATGTGATCTCATTTATGCAAATCTTGATTATCGTATTCATTTTGAACAGCCGTGTTACTCCCGAGTGTTTTATCCACCTGTGCAGCATGCACCAGTTGCTAACACCAACCGTCTGGATTAGACCTAATTCTAGTAGCCTGACATAGAGGTTGAAATTGAAACTAGAATACTGCACAGAAAAGAATATAAAAGTTTAATTACTACTACTACTACTACTACTACTACTACTACTACTACTACTACTACTACTACTACTACTACTACTACTACTACGACTACTACTACTGCTACTGCTACTGCTACTGCTACTGCTACTACTACTACTACTACTACTACTACTACTACTACTACTACTACTACTACTACTACTACTACTACTGCTACTGCTACTGCTACTGCTACTGCTACTGCTACTTCTACTACTACTACTACTACTACTACTACTACTACTACTACTACTACTACTACTACTACTACTACTACTACTACTACTACTACTACTACTACTACTACTACTACTACTACTACTACTACTACTACTACTACTACTTTATTATTATTATAGTTATTATTATCATTATCATTATTATTATTATCATTATCATTATTATTATTATTATTATTATTATTATTATTATTATTATTATTATTATTATTATTATTATTATTATTATTATTCAAGACATACAAGTTTATTCTCAGTTTCCTAGAGCATTTTTTTCCCTTATTCCAACAGCTGAGTTTCCAATGACACGCTAACTTCTCGTTTATGTTGTTGAGTTTGATAAAAGACAAAATTAAACAAATATTTTTTTACTGATAATTATCAACGTGTTGTTGGCTATGATTATAAAAGTTACATGCCCCTTCTTCAATTGCAATTCATTAACTGCGAGGAACAATTCTGTGACCTACACCTGTGGAACTATTGAGAAGGGCTGGATACTGCTGAGTTTATTCTTCATTATGTTGTCGTCAACCTCATTTTCTTAGCCTTTATTTAAAAAAAAAAACATTTTATTTTCTTCCCACTCAACCTATGTAGTTAATTTGAAAATGCTCTGATCTGTTATATGTATTTTAGTGCATCTTTTTCTGGATTCAATTTAACAATTTAAATTTCATTTCTTGTTTCGATCCTCTACCGATTAGTTCTAGTTTTTATCTTTTTATTATTGAAAAGACCTCCATTTTAGCCTTCGATGCGATAACATTTATCGCCATAGCTGAAGAGCGATTTATTTCTAGTTTTGTACTTTTTGAGTCAGAATTCAATCTTTAAAGGAAAGATAAGAATTGCATTGAAAAGTAGCCCAAGAACAGAAAACCAGAACCTTTCAGAATTATATGATTTTAAAGTTTGTAACGAGAAATCTAAAGATGGAAAGAATGGCTTTTCTCTCTTTATTGCGTGCTTCTTTCCCATCACTCTTTCTCTCTCTTTGTCGCAACTAGATCTAGTACAAAATCCTTTCATAGATACATCTCCATATCATCCCGAGTCCTTCAGATGGCGCACATACACATACACACACACAAAAACTATACATAATTTCTAAACAAAGATGACAACGGCAACAAAGAGAAAATAAATTAACGCAGTTGGTTTGGTAATCTAAATTCAAATTGCTGGCGAAATGTCGCAAAAAAGATTTATTATACCTTTCAAAGGCAAAGACAGGCTGGCTTTTTATTAATAATGCTCGACCTAGATTGTCTTGTCAGCGCCATTGTTAAAAAACCTGCTCCGTTTTTTTTCATGCTGCTGCGTTTTCGCTCAGTCACAAAATATTCACGCGTTCCTTTACAAATAATGACATTTTTTGTATCGATCCCAGGGAAACAATAGAATTCTCTCTTTCAATATTTATCTCGCTGGCGAAAAATAAAAAACTTTCTACGAGTAAAGGTTGGGCGTTGAAATATATATATTTTTTAATTCTTTCAGGAAGTAAGCACAGTATTCCTGAAATGAAAAATTTTATAAATGTATTTTTTTTTAGTTCTGAAAGAGTAGCCTCTTTGAGAAAAAAATCCTACAAAATGAAATATGTGCGCAGAAAGATTGCCTTTTTTAAGCGCTACCAGTTAGTCCCAAAAAATCTACTAGTAAAATTTATCCACTGGTTAAAATAGTTGATTGAGAATGGACAATTTGGTTTGAGATTAAAAAAAAGGAAGAAGAAAAATAGATAAGAATGTTTGATTGTTTGATTGATTGAATGATTGATTGATTGCTAACGTCTAGTACAATCCCAGATCACCCTGAGTGGTGACCTCACCGCTACGATCTGTGTGTTACCTGTTCTATCAAAGTCCATTATCAATGCATCATATCCTTAAAATTAATCACATTGAGCGAAAATTACAGGGACTTCAAAAAATTCCCTAGCTATTTTTATATTTCATTTTCTATGCGGGTTGTGCTCACTGAAAAATTGACTAGTTTTAGGCATTGTGTTCCCCTGCAGTTCAAAATCGTTTTTTGTTTCACGAATTCAAAACTTTGTTATAGGTGACCACCGTCAATCCTTGTGGTCCCCTATAAGGCTTAGTTTCAATTATTTTTTCTCTTACTTTTTTAAATTTTGAACTTGTAAGTGTATAAAATATATCAATTCAAGCCATGTTTCATTTTCAAGCGTACATCCAGAGTTCACTTAGGTAACCTGTAGACTTAGAGGAGAAAGTCTCGAGGAAAAGTCTCATTCGACGCGAAGAATCTGTTGTTTGTCTGAAAAAAAACATGCACTTGCTAGTAAATGCTTCATAGTGTTAAGGTTATCACAAGCGATAGTTAATTTTTTTTCTTCTGTTTTAAGCAGGAGAATTAATTATGACTGTGTTAGCGACGTGGGGCCAATGCAAACGCTGCAAACAAGATTGCCACTCTTCAAGAGACTGTCTGTAAAAAGCATATTTTCTTATGAAAAGTCAAATTACTTTAGTCTTTAATCACGAAAGTCTTATAATCATATCCAGCTAGCTAAATTAAAAACACAATATTTCACACACTAATATTTAAGAACCACAATATCCTTAATAACTTATAAACTGAAAAACGTTTTTAGTGAAAGATTTTTGTCAAAAAAAAAAGACCACAGCGATCTGTAGTTATTTGTACAGAGGCAGGAATATAACAAGTGTTATCCTCATGCAGGAAAGCTAATGATCATTTTTCCAATGGCTCCCTGATTATAATCTTAATGATAATATTTAAAATACAGAAATCATTGGTCAACACGTTTATTATAGACTGATACTAAAAAAAATTGCAATAAATAACAATTTTTCTGATGCAAAGTTCTAAAACTTAAGGTTGAATGAATTTATAATAATTGATATCGATGCCTGTTTGATTCGTGATACATCAACCATGAGCCAGTTTATGTTGATATACATGTTACAGTCAAAGGCTACCAATTAAATTGCAAACACATGGTTAGCAGCTATAGCTTTTTGTCCTTCTTTTTTTTTTTTTTTTTAAATTTATAGGTTTAACAATTCTTACATTTTTCGACGTATCTCATTCGGAGTTAATGTATCTTTTATTTCAAAGTCCCATTTGATTTTCTTTTATTTCAGTCCATAAAAAAAATTCAACTCACATGTAGCGTTTGAAGGATGTATTGTAATATAAACTGAATGAAATCACTCAAGTCATCAGAATGAAAAACTTCATTACTAGGCAAGCGGTCAGGAGGCGGCACAATAAATCCGCAGAATTCTGACGGCGGCAGCGGAATAGCAAACGCTAGACCCCTGAGGTGATAAGCCCTCACACAACGCAGTCCGCCTTGCGGTGATCACAACTTGGACGGTCCTCAAACCTGGGGCCACAGCGCCAGGCGGATCAACGCGACATCTGCTGAGGGTGAGTAGCGGTCTAGGTCTAGTCGCCGCCAGTTTGAAGAGCCTGCGCGTGTGAGACAAACTGGTCGTGGAAGAGCTAGCAGCTCGAGAGATTTCGTGACTGAGTGAAACGAGGCGAATTTGATCGAGACGGAGCGGAGCGAGCATCTGAAGTCATGAATTTCCTGCAGCGCCAGCAAGTAATAACAGCTAGCGGTCCGTTTTTGACTAGACGCCAGTGCAAATAAAATACAAGCTTTCTCAGAACAAAGTTCTTAAATCAAATTTACAAATATGTACTGGGCGCAAAAAAAAAGAAAGAAAATAAAAACCGCGATGTGGTGTTTGGAGACAGGTTCTAATCGTTATATTAAAAAATATATAATTATATGGCACAAATAGATTACCAAATTATATAATTCATTGATATTTTTTGGCCACGTGCTCATTTCTTTACGGAAGCTGTGATTTCTTCTTTTTAGAAGTTGATGCAAAATTGTGTTGACTAGGCTTGTATAATGCATGTTGGTTAGAATAAGACTTTTTTTAAAATTTGGAGGAGAGGAGAGGTGAGGTTTGGGCTTCGTTCTTGTAATGTTGTATTGCATAATCAATTTTGTGCTCGTCGGATTTTGTACCTTTCTCTTGCTTAATAAATACTCACTTAATATATCTATGATAAAAGTAATACTCTGAACTGAATTCCTTAATCTCTAATCACAAGATTAATTCAACTTTTTTTTTACCTGAGCAACAATGTCTTTAGCTTCATGTTATAGGCAACAGTTTAATTTACTTTTTTTATTCATTCTCTTCACTCTTGAAAATTAAATCTACATTTATTTATAATCCTATCTCAAATTCAGTTGCGGGTCTCAACTCATTTGACATCGAACATAAAAAAACGGAGAAAGGACCGAGGGTTACAGAGAGAGAGAGAGAGAGAGAGAGAGAGAGAGAGAGAGAGAGAGAGAGAGAGAGAGAGAGAGAGAGAGAGAGAGAGAGAGAGAGAGAGAGAGAGACGAAGAGGGGGACACGCAAAGACAGGAAGACAAGACAAAGAGAAAGAGACAGGAATCAGACAAACAATGAGAAAGACATCAATTATTAATATAGACAAAGTTAAAAAGGAGAGAGGTGAAAGTACAAAAGAAAGAGGGTGTTGAAAGGAGTTGGAAAGGTGAATCAGAGAGAGAGAGAGAGAGAGAGAGAGAGAGAGAGAGAGAGAGAGAGAGAGAGAGAGAGAGAGAGAGAGAGAGAGAGAGAGAGAGAGAGAGAGAGAGAGAGAGAGAGAGAGAGAGAGAGAGAGAGAGAGAGAGAGAGAGACAAAGAGAGACAGTTTTGAGTAAGACAATACGTTCAAGAAAATAGAAAGAGAGGAACATTTAGGCGAGACATCGACACAGAAAAAAAGAAGAGGGAGAGAGAGAGAGGAGGAGGAGGAGGAGGAGGAAGAGAAGGAGAGAGAGAAGAACCTTAAAGATAAATTGGACATGTGAAGATATTTAGTATAATAGGCAAAGTTGAGATGAAAAGGGAGATAGACGACAGACAGACATAAAGAGATAAAGACAGAACGAGAGAGCGAGAGAGTGAGAGAGAGAGAGAGAGAGAGAGAGAGAGAGAGAGAGAGAGAGAGAGAGAGAGAGAGAGAGAGAGGGGGGGGGAGGCAATCCTAGGCAGATGAAACTTTTATCATTTGTATTATTTCAGAATTGCGATAAATGGGATCATCGAAAAATCAGCACTGTAGTATGACTCACTTTATTTTTTCTCATATCGAAATATAGTAATTTGTGATTCCCCCTAGTGGTTTCATGCTTTTGCGTCCTTTAAATACGACCCTAAAAACGAGCTTAGACTTCCGAGGATAGGTTCAATATCCCAACTGTTCTATGGTATTCCAACAATTATTGAATTTTCCAAGCCTATGAACTTACTTACAAAAATGAGGCTTTCATGTTAGTTCCATTTCCCCAGAAAAAAAGGTGTATTTTTTTCTTTTTGAATATAAACGCTAAGTTCCTTTTCTATGTTTTTTTTTTATTTTTATATTTAGAAGAAGGTAGAGAAATTGTAGCATAAAACAAAACAACAAGAAAAAAAATTCATATAACTTTTTTTTTCCTTTTAAGATCAGAAGTAATCCTTGCCAACAGCAAAGCTGCAAGGTGTTCATTATTTCAAAAAATTCTTCTCTCTTATCATGGTAGACCCAAGCGTTTCTAATGATACATGTTCGTATTGATCGCGTGGCTTTGTGTTCAGTTGAGATTCCATAAGCATTTGGAGACTCAACTTTTCCCGCACGTTCCTTATGTACTTAAAGGTCATTTTACTCGCTCATTATAAGACTTTGAATAAAAATAGTGATTTGGAAAATCCAAAGTTATTACTGGATCCTTATAAAAATTAATTTATACTCACGTTGGTTTCCATAAAAGGGTAGTTATGAATAAAAAAATAATAGTTAACTAATTTTTTTTTAATCTAAATCTATTTACAGATTTGTTTTTTAGACATTCATTATTATGTAGCTTTCAATAATGCGAGGCTAAGAATTCCCTGCAAGGCACTTCACTTTTATGCACTTAATGCGAAAATTCACAGCTTTCTAATAGGCCTTTAAAAGGATCTAAAAACAGATTGGGCAAAGTACAGAATTAGTCGATTTCTTTTAATTCCCCCGAGACAGCATATTTTTAAGCACTTTTTGTGGGAATTCGTTGCTTCTTAATGTTAAAATGATCTTTAGATAAAAAAAAAAAAACGAACATACAGAATAAGGTGATTTCTAATAATGTTCACAAAAAGTGTTAAATATGCACTACCTTACGGGATTTGAAAGTTGCCGATTCATTTTTAAACCACATGTTAAAAAATGGTTAAAAAGATTTATCAATATTTTTTTTTTTTCCACAAATGAGTCGAATTATTCTTATTGGTATGACGAGTGTAAGTATGGGTGGTGCATGTGATTTCTGAAGCACGAATGTATCTTGTTCGCAAAGTTGATTCACAGAGGAAGCTTTTCATGTCTTGAGAAAAGGAATTCGAGGGTTTCAGTCAAGAAAAGTGTGAGAAGTGAATTTTATAATTAGGTATCGTTTGTTGTTGCTTGTTTACAAAGTCAGTTTGCAATACTTCTTTTTAAAACTTATCGTGAGCAGCTGTGGGGTTTCAATAGACCCATTATTTATATAGAAATGTTCCTTTTTTAAATTCCACCGCCACTCATGTGGTTCAAGAAAGATCTATATATGCAATTTAATTATCTCTGTAAAAAGCTGTGGTTTTAAGCTTCTCCCCGTGATCCTCACCCCTTTTGTTTCCCTATTAAAGCCCAACCCGAATGATGTCAAGGCTTTGTGGCTGAGGGAGTCGAAAAAAGAAGGATTTGATCAACCCGTTGCGCGGCTGATTCCAAATCTCTCTACAGCACCGCTACTTCTCACGCTCTGTGACAGACAGTCGATCGAATCATCTCTTTCATATCGACCATAATCGCTTCAAATAAATATAACAAAAAAATTCTCTAAAAGGGCATTTGATCTCGATACTTCCTCGGACCACCTGTGAATAAGGGCCAATTATTTCCGGATCAGATCATTATGATTTGACTGGCATGTCCGTTACAAGGTGGCCTCGGGTCTCCTGAGAGGTATTTCAGGGGCGATTTTTCAAAAACTACTTGAGCTTGTAACACCCACACCGGTGTCCGATTTGGCGGAGCACGCTGTCGAACAGGAAGACCTGTTAATAACTCGATATAGTTACCGATATCAGGACGTAAGCATTACGTAACTTACGGATGAAAATTTAACAAGCATCGAAGGTTTGACTCATCGATTCATTTCTTCTATTATGCTTTGATTAAATTAGAAGGAAAAGCTGGGTAGATCTTCATAATGATTTAGTTGTTCTAAACTCTAAGCTAAGGCATTCTGTCTGCATTACATATTAAATTATCTTGACTAGAGCCTTCCCTGCCATTAATAGATGGGGCGCGTGGATAGAAACGGTTAAGCTATATTGTACTGTACTGTGTCTATAAATCCAATAAAGAGAGACGCAGTGGTTTATGGGTACGTGAACGTGTATATACAACCATATTCCTCGTAGGGTGAGATTTCTAATGGCCTTGTTATCACTATCTAGACAAAAGTGTGGGCTGACAGTATACAATACAATGACATGATGATGCAATACATAATTATGTCATTTTCCATTACTTTTTGCTATTTTGGGCACCAAACTGAGCGGCCAGACTTTTGCGGGACTTACACCAGACGTCGAGCACCAAAGTTGTCGTCTCGCCACCCCATTACTCAATTTGACACGTATATAAAAAAAAAGCCAGAGAAAACTGGAAAATAGCAGGAAAGCTCAGACTTGTACAGCGACAAAGATGTGGTTTACGAGTGCGAAAGAAACTTTATGTATAGGAGTATTATATAAAGTCATTACTTTAATTTCTTGTCAATCGTCTTTATCCTCCAGAAACACGACATAATATTCACATACATGTAGATCGGCGATTATTTTTCCAAGCTGGGCAATAATAGTTTTATTATAAACTTACTTTTGCGTGCCTTTGAAAAAGGGAGGGTGTATCTGACGTCAAAATCAGGTGATGCTAGCTTAAGTTTTACCACACAGAGGCTCCACTCCTCGATTTCAGTGTAATTGGGTCAGACATCGTTAAACAATGTCACGCCGTATAGTTTATTGTCCGTTTCGTTTTACCGCACGCCGTGTGGTCACAGGAGCTTAGGAGACGTTAAACACTACCTTTCATGAGGTGTCTTGTCACTCCTTTTTATACTCTGTTTATAAAAGGAGTGACAAGACATAAAATTCATTTCCTCTTCTCTCACAAGACGCAAAATGATGGAGTCGGAACAAACTGTGCTAGATGATGAACAATATAAAATTAAATATAATTCAAAGTGGCGCAGTGCCATAAATTGTACTAATTCAAAGATTCGTTGTCCTGATTTGTCCTTCTTTTCGTTCCCTTTGGACGCAGAAAGGTAAGTTGAGATTGATCTCGTTTGGTTTTAAGATCTGTATGTTATACTTTAGTAACTATGGCATGGCATATTTTAAGATCAATTATTGGTGACTGTGATGTGATCTAGGCCTATCTATATCATCAATTGGTAAGATTAATAATAAAGAGGGGTGTTTATTAATCTCTTATAGTAAATGCAGATCTAGATAAATACTCGATGACTGTTATGTAACGATGACTAGGTTGGTTAAAAGGCGGAGATCTAGATGGATTTACACCTACCTATAGACCAATTATGGCTGACTTTGATGGTGATATTGAACATTATGAATTTGACGAGGAGGAGGAAGTCGGGAAGCAGATGATAGTCAGAATCAAGCTGATTGTCACTGTTATTATTAATACTGTATAACTACTATCACTAGATGTTGCAATAGTAGAAGTTGTATTAATAGCAGAAGAATGGTAATTGTTGTTATTTACTTTTAGCATAATAAATTGTGCAATATAATCTGGCCGATTACATGTATTTATATTATTATTATCATCATCACTACATGTATAATTCTTTATAGAAAGTATCATTGATGTGAATGAATATAGACTTTAAAATATAAAGTTAACTGATACATGGATGGTCATAAACCACATTGAATTGTGATGAAAAGAGATTGCGACACTTTCAAGTTTCCTGTTTATCATCGCAGGTCCCGGCGGTGGGTGATCAGTTCACGTAGAGCGGATTTAGAGAAGAAACCGTTTGAGAAACTGCATCGGAGCAATGTCATGTGCGAAAAACATTTTGAATCATGCTGTTTCAAAGAGACCAAAGGGAAAAGGAAGTTACTGAAAAACGACGCTGTGCCATCTATTTTTGCTGTCCCTAATCCTCCACCCAAGCAAACACCTCGACCGCCACCGAAAGAGTGCATAGCGCCCACACTATCACAGGCAACTACCTCCGGTACAGAAACGGACACAACTTCGAATGATGTCGATGAGGTTGAAATTAATGAACTAGGAGATAGTGGTGCGACTCACAATGAAAAAAAATCACTGAAAAGCAAGTTGCTTGCAGCAAGGACCAAAAGTTGCAGGCTTAAGAAAAAGCTTAAAACAATGACATCCAACACGCCCACTGAGCAGAGCCATCCTGTCCAGAGGCAGGAAATAGATTTTGACAGCCTACATTCGATGCTCAAAAATCACCTCCCTCAAGCCGCGCTTCAATTAGTATTAACACAGATAAGGACGGCACAGGCAAACAAGTATGGAAGAAGGTGGACAGCTAGTGAAAAAGCATTTGCTCTGGCACTCTACAACACAAGTCAGAAGGCATATTCAATGATGATCTCACGTTCTTTTTTTTTCATACATCTTTCTTTTTAATTGCTTTAATAACCTCCTAGGTCATATCTGCCTGTTCATTCCACCGTATACCACGAGACTATCTTTTTTTTCTCCACCTCCCTCTTTATTTTTCTCTCTCTTTACATTTATGTATCTACCACAATATGACTGTGATTAAATTTTTATATGTATCCTTCATCATCACATTCCCTTCATTAATTCTTCTTACTGCTTTCATCTCTTGTCTTTGCCAATATAAAAGTTAACTGTATAATAAACTTCAAGTGCCAGTGCCAAGAAGAATAGAAATTATAAAGCGAAAAAAGAGCCTGTAAGAAACAGACTATAACTTATACGGCGTGACATACTTTCGAGGCGGCGCGAGACCGATTACAACCGTTTAACACTGAGCGAATGGGGCAATCCCAGCAAGTGGAGCCTCTGTGTGTCTTTACTCTGTAGTTTTACTGTATCAAGATTGCAAATCATTCATTAAGGAAGAAAAGAAGTTAGGAAAATGTAAAAAGATATGGAGAGAAAAAGAGAGTTTATTACAAATTACAATCTCGGATTGGGGAAAGGGAGAGGGAGAGAAGCAAAAGATAAAAAGTGCCAAATGAGAAGCAGAGAGAGAGAGAGACAGGGAGAAATTCGTGGTGGTTGAAAAGGTAATGAAAGAGCTTTGAATCCAGCTTGAAACAGAACACTGGCACGCCATTTTCAGGTCAGACACCTAGTATGCACAACGATATATTAGTGTTAACTCTTTTATTTCTGACCCTATGACGGTTTCAAATGCGAATGTTAGGAAATTATCTTCTATAAACAATAACGATATAGATTTATTAAAAGGATGTCGATCTTGATTTGGGTTTCAAAATGCCTAGATATTTTTAATTTTTATCTTGATATCTTTTTTGTGCCTTTTGTAAAGCTAGCTCCGACTCAAACTTTCCCCAATCGGATATCAAACACTGATTTTATCAATATTAATTAAAGAAAATCCTTGTTTACTCTTAATCATCCCGCCAATCCTAACCTCTCCACCAGTTAAGACATTCACTGTGCTCTAGTCACCAATACTTCTTAACTTGACTTGAACCATTTCAATCAGTAAATTTCCCAATATCTCTGTTTAACGTTCCTCTGTGTTCTGTCGCTGTCTCCACCCAGCCGATCCCTACAACTATACAACTAGTCCTCATCTCTCCTCTTCCGCTTCTCGCATTTCTTTTCAGTGTGTGTCATAATATAAATGCTAAGAGGTCATCACTTTTAAATGGTATTTTATCATTTAAATCAATAAAAAATACCTTTTAACTCTACACATATCAACATAAAGTGAATTTATTTTACTCTTTTCTTCACATTCTGGTTCTTTCAGACATCCCCACCGTGAAGGACTATTTTTCTTCGGTCATTTGCGTGTTTAGATTAAATCCAGTCGTAAACAAATCCAAATTTTAACCACATTGTTTTACTTGAATCGATTTCTTTAAACTCCCTGTTATTAATGCGACATTACCGATACAATCCAAGCAAAACCAAATTAGCTAAAAAAATCATTGGATAATTACATTTGAATGCAGAATGATCAAACAAATGCTGAAGATAATAAATTAATAGCATTGCCTTGTATTCAATAATTTTGTCATCAAAAGATAATCGGTAATCTTGCCACCTGGCCACCAAAGGCGGTTGGCTTTTTGTGTACTTTTGTCAAATTAACTTGACAGACCGCTTTTCTTCAAGAATTGCAATGCATCGCGTACAATGAGGTTATCTCTGTTTCCATTGATTTATTTGATTTCCTTGTAAGGATTTCTAGCTCGGCGGGGAACTGCTATAGAAAGTCAATCATGCAGTAATACCAATCAATAACATCCAGTTTTATATTTAAGATGAAGGCATAGGAATCAGAAGCAGTAGGGTGATCTGTCATATTTTCTTTTAATGCTAGCAGGTTAATTTATCTTCAAATATTTTTCAAGTTGGTAAGGGGATTGAAATATAGAGGTGCTTTGTTTGTTTGTTTGTTTTTTTGTTTTTTGTTTTTTGTTTGTTTGTGGGTTTTTTGTTTTGTTTTTTTGTTTTTTTTGCTTTGTTCTGTTTTGTTTTGTTTTGTTTTTTTTGTTTTTTTTGGGGGGGATGTTGTTTTAGTTAAGATCTTTGTTGGTTTTTTTTTTAATGGTTTAATCCTTCAAAGCAAAAGCGATCATGTTTTGTTTTTTTATTTTATTTAATGTCCAGGAGTTTTGTTTCAATACGACGCGGTCCCATCTATACCATCAGCTGAAATTTTATATTGAAGGATGACTCTTCATTTTATTTGCCCTTCTCCTGATCTGATGCCCTGAAACATTATAGTCTTCGCCGGGAAGGAAAAACATAGAAATTTCAGTATAAGTTTATAGCATAAAAGAAAATATCAACCTGCCGTGAAGCGAGTTTCGGGTGCCTGGATTGAGACGCTGAAAAACTTAAATTTCGTTGCTGCTGAGTGCGACAATAATATGCAAAGGATTTTTTTGTGTATTTGAACCAAAGATCTTTGTATTCAATGCCAAGCAACATTGGAAAAGGCTCCGAAGATACAGAAACTTGTAGTATGATCATAGAAAATAAGACAATTTTCTTACCTTAAGAATAAGTCGTTTTACTTTGAAAACAGGACAGTTTTAAGTTAATTCTTTTTTTAATTCAAAATGTTTTCTTTCATGTGCATTAATAAAAAAAAGGAGGAAGGCTAGGAGTTTAAGCCCTTCTTTTCTTCCAACTTAACATTACAAGACTCGGTTTTAAGGTTTGAAATTGTTTTTATTGGCGCATTTTAATTAACACAGGTTACGTCTAAATTCATAAAAGAAATCGTGACACTTATTATCAGAGCTTGATTCTCTAGGTGATTAAGTTACAAGACATCAAAGATCAATGTACTAGTTCAACTTAGATTAATCTCTGTGACCTTCCACTGCTCTAATGAATAGCAGCAGCCCGCGCATCCTAGAAGATAAAGAGGGACCTGTTTTATGCGAGTTGATCGGGTAGAGACTTAGGAGCCCCGATGATATTGTTCTGATTAGAGGCGGCAAGCCCAACTGAATCTATTGATTTAAATTAACAAAACGGTCGTTTTGAATTTCACGTTTTCAACTTAAAATATAAAATATGAAAAAAAGAAAAAAAAAAGCTAGACTTAATAGTGACAAGAGTAATACACCCGACACGCTTAGTATATTCAATCTTTTGCAAACTAACAAAATTCTTAATGGAGTGTTGTCAAGTAGGCCTTCGAGTTTTGCATATCTCTGTGAATCACCCCTTCCTTTTCCAAACCTCAACTAAGTCTGGTGCCTGTAACCACATAATATATATATATATCGGTGCAAAAACGGGTCATTATCATAGTGATGTATCGAGTGGCTTTTTTTTTTTTTACATATGACTCGAGTGACATCATAGCAGCTGTTGATAGAAATACTGGGTGTAATTTTTTACATAAAAAACATTGCGAATGAATCAGAAACAGTGATGATATCAGCATCCATGGCTCTTTGGGGTCAAAGCATCGGTCTTGGTATCATCAGTATCCCTGTTCGATGGTTCGAGCCCCACATTGTCAGCTTTGAGTTTAAAATCGCATCTAGTAAATTCCGACCTGCACGTATGAAGCTTACAGTTTGATATAATTATGCAAAGCTGCTTGAGATAACTGGGTTGTAAACCAGTTATAGCAAACAAAAACAAGGAAACTATCCTCCCTTTTATCTATCTTCTCTCACACTCTCTCTCATTCTCTCTCTCGATCTATCTATCTATCTACCTATCTATCTATCTATCTATATATCTATCTATCTATCTATCTAGCTTTAGACTTAACCACAAAAAATCAGCCGCAACTTTAAGTGAATTCATGTGGAAACTTAAGGAATCAAAAACCGAATACCACTTATCATGGGATGTAATCGAAAGAGCGCAGCCATAGTCAGCAGCAACAAACAAATGCAACCTTTGCATAGCAGAGAAATATTTCATTCTAAAAACAAAACCAAGCCTCAACAAAAGAAGGGAAATATTTTCATCGTGCCCCCACAAAAAGAAACATTTACTACAAAACTACCAGTGGCCCGGAAACGAAAAAAGCAGCACAAGGTCGGAACGGCAACCGAACACACCTCAGTCATACCCGAAGAGAGCGGAGGATAGGCGACACCTTTGTCCTCCGTTTAAAACATAAATGTAGTATGAAGAGAATTTAAGGTAAGATCTTCTATATCTATGAAATGCTCCCACAGTTGAGCACTCTTATCAATTATTCCAACTTATCTCAAACTATCTATCTATCTATCTATCTATCTATCTATCTATCTATCTATCTATCTAGTTATCTATCTTTTCTCTGTTAATAGCCTTTTCATTCAGTCATAACACAATTTTTTTTTAGAGAAAAAGTGAAATACAATGACTTCGTTGTAATTTCTAGGTTTCAGTATTGATGTATCCCACCGTAGATATGTACATAATTATTCTGTGCACTGCGCCTACACATTTTTATAAATTTCTGATTACCCTATCGATACTTTGCTGGGATAATGGCCCATAATGTCATAATACTATTAAGCCTCCGCAAACACTGCTCTACCCTTTCTAAACTTACTAGTACGCTACAAGGGCTATGCAAAGGAGTATTTTGAGCTTTCCTTATTTAAAAAAATGTTTTTCGTCATTTTCCTCCTTGTCATCCTTTTTTTTTGTATGAAATACAGAATAATTAATGGTTAGATTTTAGTTCTTTTGTACTTTTATTTTGGAGGCACTAAATGTAAAATTTAGTAAATGGGAGCGACGCAAAACAAAATCGAAAAACATGAGTGTATGTGGTGAGAGAAAGAGAGAAATAAGGAGAGAAATAAGGTTAGAACGAGAGGTTAGTAGAAGCTGTTGGCAGGGAGATGCAGAGACTTTGAAGTGTAGACAGATAAACCTAAGCGCCATAAACAAGTAAAGAGAGCGATATTTTTAAGGATCACGGGTATTACTGATAATGTTTGCTCGGTAATGCCGCGCAGTTTGCTCATCGTTTGGCGAGTTTGCCAATCCAAAAACTGCTCGCCAAGCGGCCCAGCGTACTCGTTTTTTTATTTATTTTTTTTTTTTTTGGCACGTTTCCTCCTGTCGTATTATAGCACGAAGAGGACCAGTTATTGATGTTGGGAGAAATAATTCTGATGCGGCAAGAAACAGGGTGAGGAAATAGTTGAGATTGTGAGACGGCGAGATTCGGACCGATTAAACAAAAATGGCGAAAGATAAAGATGGATAGAAAGATAGATAGTTAAAGGGCGAGAGAGAGAGAGAGAGAGAGAGAGAGAGAGAGAGAGAGAGAGAGAGAGAGAGAGAGAGAGAGAGAGAGAGAGAGAGAGAGAGAGAGAGAGAGAGAGAGAGAGAGAGAGAGAGAGAGAAAATGTATCCAACTTTTTGCGTGTGTTGAGGGGGATAAAAAAAAAGCGTTCTTTGTGATATTTTTTTTTTACGTTTGCGAAAGAGTTTTCAAAAAGACAAAGGGTAAATAAAGAGACTGCATCAACAGAAAGGAGAAAAATCACAGACAATTAATACACACACACAGCCACAACAACGCTGTCGACACATAAAAGGCTTAAGTTGAAGTTTTATGTATCGCTTGAAAGGTGTTAACATTGAAGCGCTTCCGAATTATTGGCTTATCTGAATTTAAGTCGTTAGCCCAAAGTGGAAACGATAGCCTTTTGCAAGCACCATCAGTTTCGTATGGGTGGTCCCATATGGTTGTTTTAATTTCAAAGCTTATCCGCAAATGAATGATATGACGGTCTAAATTATAACTATTATGTGATTAATGACTGTATCAAGGGCACATAAGTTGAACACACGGTCAGAATCGGTATCCGTACAATAAAGCGAACTTTATCAATACATTTTTCACGCGTTATGCAAACTATTAATGCATCCACGTTTTACAACGAATATACTCGCCAACATCCACTAAATCATTAGTTGATCCACCCAGATGATGGAAGGTATTTTTCTGCTCCTTTGTGTACAGTTGTCCAGCTTACCAGAACGATCATATCCCCAAAGCACGCATTAAAGACGGTGTAGCTGTGAATGGCAACAGAGAGCCGCGCAACATGAGGAAGGGCCAGCGAGAGAACCGCACAGCCGCGGGCGCGACTGTTTTAAAACAGCGTGGCTTACAAGTGTTTAATTAACAATGAGGATACTCTTGTGAAACAGGCTATTCTGAGAATCCTATCAGGTGGATTCAATAAAAGGAAAAAAAAATTCTTGGTGATCGTGAATACCTACAGTGCTTGGGTAAAGAGAATAAAGATTAGGTTGCGTGTGAATGCCTGTATGTTCGTGTGATGGTGATGGTTATGGTGGTGGTGGTGGAGGTGGAGGTATGAAATTGTCAGAGACGATTTGATCACAACCTATTTTCCTTTTCAGAATTTTTATTAAACAAGTTGAGTACTGAGAAGAATGGAAGGAATATATTGGTGTTTTTTTTGGTTGTTGTTGTTTTTTGTTTTTTTCTTTTCTCCTTTTGGTAAGAACTCTTAGGTCTCTTGAATTTGTTTTAACGCATTGATTAATATCATGCTAAGCAGTCATCATAAGAGCATGGCATTGTGTGGACCTAGATCTAAGCATCTTTCCCAAGCAGTACACACAATTATAATAATAAAGAGCATCGGCCTAAACAAGTCTCAGGTGTCATTGAAGCACTAAATGAATCATGATTTTTCGTTTAGTTGATTGATGTTATATGTTTGCCCAGGGAACACGCCCTAATCCCATATCGATAAAAGAAACTAATTAACCAAAATAATGTCTTCCATCAGGAATTTCAATAACCATAGGTTTTTCAACCGATATAAACAGAGACAAACTGCAAAAAGAAATTTGTTTAACACAACTGCGTCTCTTTAATTTTCACGCCTGTGTCTTTTTTTCCATTTTCATTAATCATTATAAAAATACATGAAGCTGAGCGTTCACCTAGTCCACCGAGACCCTCATTTAGCACAGATCGTGCAGGCGCGTTGTAAAGCACAATCCTAACTTAAGACTGCAGCGTCTGGGCATACCAGATGAGCCTATTAGCCGCCAGTTGCCACGGGCGTGGAGCGCTGGGCGCGAGGCGTGGTCCACCCGAGACAGCATCGCATTCATGGACTGTTGATCCATGTTCAGTTTTGAGGCTTAGGTTTGCGTGTCAATAGGTATTTGTATCAGCTACATCAACCCCCTTCAGTTTTCCCCACACCTTCCCCCATTTTTCTCCGCTCTCTTTCTCTCTCTCTCTGCTGTATGTTGCCTCTCTGTTTGGCATCTAACCTTTTTCATCCTTCCCAGAACCCTATTATTTTCATTTTTCTTTTTTGTTAAAGATTCCCGACTTCTACTTGCAACAACGATTTTCATATTTTTTCATCATCAGCACATCGCGTGGTAGTTTATGGGCTTTCGCTTCTCGGAAGTAAAAAAAATAACAATTAATCATTAATTTGCTTAAAATTCATTTTGAAAAAAAAATACTAGCCAGCAAATGTTGATGATACCTGTTAGTAATATTAATAGTTATAGTAGTAGTAGTAGTAGTAGTAGTAGTAGTAGTAGTAGTAGTAGTAGTAGTAGTAGTAGTAGTAGTAGTAGTAGTAGTAGTAGTAGTTGTGTAATAGTAATTGTAAGTGTAGTAGTAGTAGTAGTAGTAGTAGTAGTAGTAGTAGTAGTAGTAGTAGTAGCAGTAGTAGTTGTTGTAGTAGTAGTAGTAGTAGTAGTAGTAGTAGTAGTAGTAGTAGTAGTAGTAGTAGTAGTAGTAGTAGTAGTAGTGGTGGTGGTGGTTTTGGTTGTGGTTCTTGTATGAGTAGTAGTACAAGTAGTATGAGAGGAGTAGTTGCAGTTGTAATAACTATGCCAACAATAATAATAGTTATAATGATCACAGAATTTGATATCGCTATAGCTTATGACGCTCTGCTTTCAGCCTCTAATGATAAAGTTGTATGCAGCGTATTCTAATGATCACTGTAACAAGTCGAACAAACCATTTTTTCCGCCCGATTTCTTAAATAAATTTATATAAATAAAACTGGTCATTAAAATTTAACTGGAAGAAGAAAATAAAAGAACTCCTCATTTTAAAAATTCTTTCACTTTTTTTTTTGTTTCGATTTATATATCTTGTTATTTCGTCTTTCCTCGGCGGTTATTAGTGTTTCAAAGGAGAAACACTACAATTTGAATGAGGGAATTATGTTGCATTTCTGTTTCAGTTCTATTATGTCTTTTCAAGAATTTCCGCTCTCAACACAAAGGATGTTTGAAGCCTTGCAAATCTTTTGTTGCTTTGCTTTGCTCTGATCTGCCGCTTGCAATAGGCATTTGAACATTTACGTAACTTTAACGGAAGATTGTTCAAAGAGTTCCTAATGATGAGAAAATCTTTAGCATTGTTGATTTCAGCCTTCTAAAAACCAGTTTAAAAAAGAAGGCTTAAGCTTCATTTTTTTTTTATAAAGTTATTCTTAGCTCGCGCGATAAAGTAAAAACAGTTATATCATTTTAATGTCCAACACTTGTCTCATGACAGTTTAAATGTCTCAGTTTTGTTTGCATGCTCACAATTAATATTTTCGTTATGATTTCTTCATTATAAATGAAATTTAGAGAAAGCCGACTTACTATTTATGTTTTGTGGTAAAACTTGAAACCTCTTTATCACAAACAAGTTCGTATTTTGCAAAGTAAAACTATTTTCAACGGCAGAGACTTTTGGTCCGTTAATCTAAGACTTCAAGAGGTTTCGCTACACTTCCTCTGAATCAATAACCATTCTTATGTCTCGAAAGCTTAATATGCAATTTTTTAGACACAAGCGGGCACAAGTTAAAAGAACAAAATAAAGCGGATAAGGAAGAAATAGAGTCGAAGCAGACAAAGAATTGAAGAAAAGTAAGTGAAAGAAAAAGGTTATGCAGAAAGAAGAAGAGGAGATGAAAAGAAGGAGGGATGAGCATGAAGACGAAGAAGGAGAAGAAGTAGTAGTAGTAGCACTATTAGCAGCAGCAGCAGCAGCAGCAGCAGTAGTAGTAGTAGTAGTAGTAGTAGTAGTAGTAGTAGTAGTAGTAGTAGTAGTAGTAGTAGTAGTAGTAGTAATAGTAGTAGTAGTGGTGGTGGTGGTGGTAGCAGCAGCAGTAATAGTAGTAGTAGTAGTAGTAGTAGTAGTAGTAGTAGTAGTAGTAGTAGTAGTAGTAGTAGTAGTAGTAGTAGTAGTAGTAGTAGTAGTAGTAGTAGTAGTAGTAGAAGAAGTAGAAGAAGAAGAAGAAGAAGAAGAAGAAGAAGAAGAAGAAGAAGAAGAAGAAGAAGAAGAAGAAGAAGAAGAAGAAGAAGAAGAAGAAAAAGAAAAAGAACAAGAACAAGAACAAGAACAAGAAGAACATGAAGAAGAAGAAGAAGAAGAACAAGAACAAGAACAAGAAGAACAAGAACAAGAAGAGAAATAAAAAGATGAGAGAAAAGAAAAAAAAGGACAAGAAAGAGAGACAAACAGATAGACAGACAGAGGAAAAAGACAGAGACAGACAGAATGAATGAAACAAAGTGAGGCAGGTAGACATAAAAGTATTTTAAAGAGTCTTATAAATCACAAAAATATATGAAGCCAGTAGGAAATTACATAAAAAAATTTAAGAAGTACAAATAACGGACGGTTAATTGGAAAACGGAAAGGCAAATAAAGGAAGGAGGACGATTTAAGAGTATTACAATATTTCAACAAAAATTAATCCGAGGATTTTTTTTTTTACTGCTTCGTTCACATTTTGTCTGGGTGGCTCTTAGGTCTCTGGACATGTACTTCTGGATGATCTCTAAAAAGATGACTTTGTGCACAGAATCAAAGTGACACATTATTAATTTTGTACTGCCTGAAAGCGGAAGAAACTATTCGGAACATCGCGCTCTTCGATGACATTATAATTATGTCATTATAGCTTTCTTCAATGTCACGCACCATTTGCGATTAGCAACAGTCCAAACGGGGCTATGTTTTCAAAATTAAAAAAATGGAAAAAAAAAAACGAAAGAATAAAATTGAGCACCTTCTCGTTATCTCTCGTACCAGGATGTAGGTCTAGATTATTCGTCACTCTGGTAAACTTTGACTGTTCTTTAGCGAAAAAAACCCCTGCGTGATTCATAATAATATTGTTTTAACAATAATCCATTCGGTCTGATTGTTGATTTAAGGATAATCGAATCAGTGCCTTGAACAATCAGTCTGAAAATAATCGCGGTTAATTATTATCTCCAACACGCGGCTGGTATAGGTCGCGACGAATATTCAAGTATTTTTATTTGTTCTTCTTTTTGTTATGATTTGTTTATTTATGTGCAAATTTTATGATTTTTAACTCATCACCTGTAATCTATCCGATTAACTGCGACTATCTCAAGCGAGTAATCGAAAGAATAAATTATTAATCTTGTTTTGAGGAGATAATCTTGTTTGGTTTCTTATTTAGCTGGCCCCGTATTAAGAGCTGTGTAATGGGTGTTCTCCGAGAATTCCCTGAAAGTAGAATGTCACAGGCAGACATCACCAGAGAAAAGGTTTTGGGCGATGAAAAATGGTATTGCGAGGAAATGGGACATAATCACGAGCGGCCATCCTCTTTAGTGTCTGGACAGCTTACAAGAGAGGTAAAGACACAGTTGTGTCAGACAAAAAGAAACAGACGCAGTAGCTTTTTTCCTTGAAGTAGCGCGATAATAATAATAATAATAATAATAATAATAATAATAATAATAATAATAATAATAATAATAATAATAATAATAATAATATTAAATAAATAAAAGCCATTTTATAGTCTAGACAGGAACCAATTTTGTCTTCTCCTGAACACGTTGGGTTTTTTCGTAAAGAAAGATGGTCGGATCAATCTAGTTTCCATTGAGAGTGAGCAGTGTGAAACAGCAACAGCACGCGCACGAGTTCTTACTGATGATTTTCTTGTAACTGCATAATAAATTATAATCCCCAGGCAAAGGCCAGCAAATGCTTGAGGTTTTTTAAGCAAGCAATAATGGCCTGGCTTAATTCTATTTTGCAAGTTTGGTTTGTCAAAAAGGCATGTTTCATTATCTTTTTCTGGATAGTTGTTCATTACGGTCTTTATAAATCTACCTCTCTCCTTCTCTCTCTCTCTCTCTCTCTCTCTCTCTCTCTCTCTCTCTCTCTCTCTCTCTCTCTCTCTCTCTCTCTCTCTCTCTCTCTCTCTCCCTCTCTCTCTCTCTCTATCTATCTATCTATCTATCTCTCTATTAATACATCTCTTTACCTTATTTTCTATCATGTTTATAGGCTAGGTTTGGCGTAATTCAACTTCACTTTTTTTGTGTACGTCCAAAGACAAGGGTAAAAACCGAAGGTTTTTCACTCTGGTTGGAGCTGAACTTTTTTTTTTTGTCCCTGACCCAGATTTCTCGAATACAAGATCTAAAAATCTTTCATTAAAATACTAAGGTAAAACAAAGAAAAGAAAGAAACTAAGGCCATAGGTAGCTTTTTCAGAACTCTTTTTTTAAATAACGTAGCGACTTTTACTGTCTCCGAGTACACCTCAAAATCAATGTCCAGACATTGAGATTTAAGAAGGCCAGCTTCACGTGTTGAAGTAAATCAATGAACATAGAGCCCTCATTTTTAGTTCATGACAAACTTTAATTAAATGTTGTGTTGTCCGTATTATTAGCTCCATTATATCATAATGTTTTCGTAAATTAAAAAATTAGCCCTACCAAATAGAATTAAGATCAATAGCACTTTATGAACTTTTAAGCAATAAACGATTAATAGTCTATAAGGATATACAGCCGATTCTGTACTTTCTCGTTCTATTTAAGATTTCTCGACACGTATAATATAAGGTTATCAATACCCTCAAAAATAATGTCTGAAGCTGCACTGGCTTAACAGTTCATTATCAGGTAAGCTTAAATAAATTCATAGTTATGAATGGTCGCGCGGCAGTTCAATTTTAAACACTTTTTGACGAATTTCATAACTTCAAATAAGCGTTTTAAAGGATCTTGAAATAGATTTGGAAACAGCAGATTCCCCATCAGTTAACTGTAGGCCTACAATTTTGACATATATGAGTTGAGTTTTTAATGACCCTATGTATGAAAACTTAGTATAAATTGGACTTTAACATTTCGAGATAAAAACGAAATAGTGTGCAAGGTTGAGATGAAATAATAAGGCTATTGTCAAATCAGCTGTCTGTAATGTTGGAAGAAAAAAAGGGCCCTTTGGGATAAAGAAAAGAATGATTCTTTTTAACTGCTCTTTGCCTTATATACATCCCACTACAGCATAAAATGAATTTTTTTCTAGATTTTTAAGGTTGAGTTCTGTGTCTCAATTGTCTTACTTTACATTATGCACAAACTGCGCAAATCATACAAATCCTTAAGACAAGATATTTTTGATAGCATTACAGCATGTCATTTAATAGAAATGTGCATGTGATGTAAAACAAATTTTCTGATCAAAGTTTTTGTGGTTTTCTTTGGTATTGTTATTCAAAGAAACGAAACGTTCATTTACATATTTCTTATAATATTTTTTAAGAAAATACGCGGCAAGATTCAAAATAAAAATTTACCTAAGCCTGTCCTTCATATTTCTTCAAAATACTCATCATTGAATCCATTATCAAACCTTTAAGCATTTAAAACAATCTATTCACTCGAAACTAAGGTTTCAATAATATTTCTTTGTGCAAACTCTAAGGAAATCTCAGAGAAATCGGAAATACTCGAAGGCGGATAGGTTATAAATTTATTGAGTATTGGCAGAGTTCATTTGGTTTTATCCTCCAAAGTTAGAATTACTCGATGTGTAAATACTAAACAGAAGGCATCCAAACATGCGCCCATCTTAGTTCCATTTCCAATACTATTTCAAACATCATTATCAGAGATTTTGAGTTATTCCAGGAACTGAAAACATTTAAATTAATGCTGTGTAGTCCTACTTTCACACTAGTGCAAGTTATAAAACCTTGAATTTGGTCGACCAACATCGATTTCAAATTAGCTTGAAATATAAAAGCTAGAACGGCGTGTATAGCAATAAGTTGGGAAAATTCGTACAGTAGAAACGAGGTGCTATTTTAGCATTTTTAAATACACAACTATGTATGACTGAAGGCAAAATCTTCAACGTTTAACACTATTTTTTTTTTGTTCCTCACAATGCTCTTTAGTTTTTGGCCCTGTCCAACCAAAAGGAATTTGAGATAGTGAGGGTTTTTTTTTTCCACTCAGCAGTTGAGAGTTTAAAAAAAAATGAGATCGATTAAGTGGTCAGTAAGGCAACGAATCTTTATTCCTATTTCATTAAGTGATAACGTTTTGATTGCAGAGCTCTACGTCTGATAAAATGTGACAAATTATGGCAAGTTCCTTTGAGATCTATTTTGTCCGAAGTACATCGTTCAAGCACTTTTATTATTTTTACTTTTCAAATCACAGAGAAACCAAAATATATTAAACAGGAAGTTGCAGTTAAATAATAGATTTGTTTTGTTAAACTTCCCCCTTGCAGTCTTATCAGGGAACTCGATGCCAAAAATTTGCACGAAATAAAACAACATTGCATTACATTTTTGTTTTTCATTTTTCTAAGAGACAAGGTTAACGATCATCATTTCATCAAAAACTTCCTGTAAGAATTTTTCTACTCAATTACTAATCATGAAAGCAGTCGCCCGTATGGTGTGAATTCTTTAGAGGCAGTCGGGTGGGGTTTGAAGATGCTAATATTTCTAACGTATTCGAGATTAGACATTGCTGCGTCATATAATCGATAAAGCGCAGGACAAGAACGTCGCGTTTCCGCGTTACTTATTTTCAGCAGCGGAGTGGAGAGATGCGTTTCGGCGGTCAATATCTTTCACTCTAGTAGAGTCCATTCCATTCCTGAGATCCGAGCCGCTAAAGTGAATTACAAGTCATAGCAGCTCATATCATCTCTCGTTTCATCACATCTCAGGTTACCGAAATCACGAACCCCTCACATAAATCAGCTTTTACTTTAATCTCCATTAATCACACGGATCTCAAGTGAACGAAATTAAAAGATCACGTAGATGTCACCGGCGCCGACCCGATTTTTTCCTTGATGCTGCTGGCTGTGATACTTCTGTCTCATCCATTTTAATCAACACCCTTTCACTCTCAATCCGCAAATACCAAATCTCTTTATACTTTCTCTCTCTCTCTTTCTCTCTCTCTATCTTTCTCTCTCTCTCTCTGTCTCTTTCTCTCTCTCTCTATCTTTCTCTCTCTCTCTCTCTCTCTCTCTCTCTCTCTCTCTCTCTCTCTCTCTCTCTCTCTCTCTCTCTCTCTCTCTCTCTCTCTCTCTCTCTCTCTCTCTCTCTCTCTCTCTCCGATTGTTTTGATCTGTAACAAACAGATTGCTATTTTGGACAACAAATAATATATATATATATATATATATATATATATATATATATATATATAGATAGATAGATAGATAGATAGCATTCAATACAAAGTAAGACCGAGTTTCATTAGTAAACACGCTCTTCACATGTTCATGTATTTGTCACTAATCAAATAGAAAGCTTCTACGCTTATAAGGAATATAATTAGGTCGACTATTACTGTGGTTCATTTTTTTAGCTCAGTACCCATTTATTTTGTTTAAATAAATTTTCTCTACAATAAGGGATGTAGAAAAGATCTAGTACAGAGAGATTATCTTTATGTTGATGCTTGCCCTCTAAAGCCAATGAAATGGCGCTGGTTTAAAGTAAAATTAAAATAGAAGAAAAATAATTGATCCGAAAAAAAAAATATAAAAGTATAGGAAAAACAGAAAAAGAAAGAAAAAATGAGGTATAGCATCTGAATAAAAGTAAATATCAGTCTGCACTGTTACGTTGATGTCTGGGAACTATAATGGATCTAAACCCTGAGGCCAGAAAGACCAGACAGGCCAATCACGATTTGTGATCTTTCTTGAAAGCACGAGGACACTACAAAGAACTTTTTATAGCCAATATTTGTCTAGAGGCAAACACGGAAAGACTGAGTTCAGAATATAAACCATCTCCATCAATAATGGAATTTCACTTTTTTCTGAATAAAAGCAGTAAGTATGCTTTGAATAGGATTTATTAAAAGAAAGGCAGTAGGTGGCGAACGAAGAGAAGGGAAAAGCACAATAAAGAAATCTTCACCTCTACCTTCAAAGAATAGAACGAGAAATTTGTTTATATACCACTACTAATATTAAATCAAACAAAAAAGAAGTGTTTATTCGCAATGGTAACGTTTGTTTTCACAGAAATTACTCTAACTGGAAAGCTACCTGTAAGACAAACAAATAAGAAGGCGCGAGTACAACGATTCATTTGAGAGCGAACGCAAGCCGATCTTAATGTATATGATAAAGATCTCAGTCGAAGCTCCAGATATTAGCAGTCTCCTTCTATAATTAGAATCAGAGTGAAAACAAGATGAGTTGTAGGCTCAAGCTACGAGGGCTAAAATGACGTTGTAATGGATAATGTATCTCAAAATGTCTACCGTGTCGTCTATCGCTTAGTAACATAAGATTTAGATAACGTGGGGAACAATGGAAGTTGTTGTTTGCTCTCTGTATTTGTGATCATTAGAGTAGAAGAATTAGTGTTTGTAAATATAGCTACTGAACATACTAAATGCTAGGCTTGGTTGCGGTTCAGAAGCAATTAAAGATAACATTAAGGTAATAATGACTGAATTGGGAAGAAGTCTCGAAAAATGAAAAAAGCGGTGGAATTCCAAACAAAGCCGAAAGGCATTCAAGATGGAAAGACAGGAGACTCATAGGATACAACAGGTAATGAGGTTGAGGTGAATGACACCTTGTGTTGAATGTGTTTAGAACGAAGTGACTTTGACAAATGTCTTTACAGCAGGTGAAATGAGGCCAGCTGCTATTGTCACAGGAAAAAATAATTGGCTACATAACTGTTTACACAGGCAGAATGCGTCTATTGCGGCATGATTTACAGACTAACTACACAAGTTGACTCATAGCAACATGCTTTATATCCTCGGCTCGTTTGGTTTTGTCCTATTTTTGTTTTTGGCTAAGTATTTAAAAAAAAAAACGGTTGCGTCGACCTAAAGCCGTAAAGCAAGAAGTATTGATTTCATCCTTTAGCAACACAGAGCTAGTTAAGCAGCCTGTTGCCAGCATAATTTTATACAAATCTAAATAAGGAAAGAGAGCACCAGGAATTCAGCGGCTAGAAGTTAAGACTAACGATAAAGAGCTCTCCAGTTCGATCCCTAGCTTAGTCAACCTGGTGGGGGTGGGCGAATTTCATCTAACCAGCATTATTTCTTAGCTTGGTGGAGAGCCATCGTCTTTGCCTTAGATTCTGCGAAATACTTAGGAGGCTTAAAACTATTGGCAGAACTGGAAGTACACAGAATTCATTTCCTGCAGAGGCCACTAATTTTTTTAATTATTATTATTATTTGAAAGCTCAGGTTTTCGGTACCACACTTAGCAAATTTTTTCACTAGCACTCCCAGCAAACTGTAAAAAGTTTCAAAGCATCAAAAGTTTATGAACGCTTTTGTTTTACTTATTGCATATTCACGTGATTATGTTTATCTCACTTAGAGTTTTCTAGTTCATCCTCGATATTTCTTGAACTTCGAAATTGAAAATAACAACAACAAATAAATGTATAAATGGAGATTTAAAAAAGATGTAATTGGCTTTCAGTACAATAATTCATTTCTTTGCTTTATATTTATCAGTTGGAAAGTGTTTTTATTTTTCTTGTTTTTTTTTTTTCATTATTTGTTTGGGACCTTATTTCTTCCCCCTCCCCCTTTTTTAATATAATTAGGGTAAAATTGGCCAGTTGTATTGAAAATTGATTTAGATTGGTCGAAAAACTTTTGCAGAAAAAAATCAGATAAAAAATACCTCTTGATTTCGTACAATTAATAATACTTCCACTTTAAACCATACATCTAGCAATAAAATAGACTGCTTAGATATATTTCTAAGATCGGAACCTAGTTAAAATTCGTCGTACAATTTTACTTCGTACAAAATGATTGTATCAACAACAACAAAAAGTATTCTCTTACATACCGTTATCCGTTCCAAGTCTGCCGATGATACTTTTTTTTTTTTTAATCAAATTAATACTTCTCTACTGCGCGTAGAAATCACTGGATGTAAGAATGAACAGAATCGAGGGCCTAACTTACTGGGCTTTCGAATCTACACCTTGCAAAGAATAATGAACTCCACCTGCTTACAAAAAAGGTTAGTTTTATCACGCGTTATCACATTTGTTTTGAAAAAGTAAACATTATCACAAGATTCAAATTTAAGGTGAAAAACCCTATAGTGAGCTTTACATCCAAGCTGGTGTACACCCTTGGTAATATTTATATGACTTATGTCCACATTGAAAGCAGGGCTAAGAGATGGAGATACGAGAGGATAGCTAAAAATAATAACAAAAAAATAACCTTCTTGCTGGTTTTAGTCTCATCGTTTTGCCATCTCAGATTTTAATGAGTCTAATGCCCTCAATCGCCAGTTACAGGTAAGCATTATTTTACTGTGCGAAAATTTTGGCAGTAATTAGTGGCAGTAACTGCAAAGCCAACGATTAGAAGCCATTGTACAAACGTGTTGAAATGCTACAGTCATCAGCTAGAGTAATTAATTACATACCGCAAAATACCTCGACAGCTTTGTTTTGTTCTCTGTTTTTAACACCAGTGTCGCGTGTTTAAAGTGCGTTCCTGTGTAGTAATTAGAAATTGTGTATCACCAGCATTAAGTCGAGATTAATGTCCCAGCATCTCTTTCAGCGAGTCCCATATCTAGCGTCTAGGCAACCGTGTTTGTTTTTCTGCCTATTGCCCTCCTGATCCTCTGGCTCGCAGAAAGCGGTCTACAACTTTTACTTCGTTGGTGGAGGGTGCTAGATCTATATAGCAATTTCGGCAGAGTGCTGGGCTGACGTAGTTCCTGGACTATCTGGTAAAGAGGAAGGATCTCATCTTACCAGCCCTGCCCACTAGGCCTAGACTCTGTGACTGTAGAGGTCACAGCGACGTATTTTTTACCTCTGTGCCTGAAAAATAAACACTTGCATTTCCCTGCGGTGCGCACCGTTTGTGGCCCAAGAAGGTTAAAATACGAAAGAGGTTGCAGGAACATAATAAACCACCCAACCACTTCTTTGGCCCGAGCAGGGTGTTGGAAAAAGTTACCAACATTGTATCACTTGTCATACGAATAATAAATGAAAGAATCAAGAATGTTTGTGTCAGGAGGATAATCGTGATTTCCCAAAAAAATTCATTGCGAAGATGAGGAAAACATCGATATGTAAAATGTAAAAGACGAGTGATGGTTTTATGAGGTGGTTTTGAAAAAGGGATGAGATGAATTGGAGAGAACAGTTAGTATAGGATGAAAGAAAACAAGAAAAAAAACGACATGCAAGAAGAACATGAAAGAGATTAGAGAACAGGAAAATAAAAGTGGAATTTTCACACGTTACCTTATTTCATGAAGTAAGTTTTTATTTCCCCTAATCTTTTGAGGAATTTTATAGGGAGTCAAATTGTTATTGAATGGAGACAATAACATGAGAACAGAATAAAGGCTTTTCAGATACTGTTTGAAGCCGGGTTGACAGACTTTCTTAACTTGTGGATCTATTTCTTTGCGATTTTGATGTGACTTGCATGGAGGTACAACTTTTATTCCTCAACGGCACGACACACTGGCCTCCAAATTTTCCTTTTGCCTTATATAAAAAAAAACCCACAGATAGAATACCCCCAAAACAATTTCTTTTCATTTGGACAATTTCTAAAAGCTATTTCGCGGCTTGAACGTGCTCGCTATCTGTAGAATGCTTTTGGAAGGAAAGAAAACCGTCACGTTAATTTCATAAAAAAAAATTTCGACTTAATGCCCATTTGTTAAGTATAAAAGGCAATAAAAAGATACATCAGATTCGACACAAAAGAAAATGATAACTATGACTTCTGACTCCAGCAATGTCCCATAGGGCAATGATTAAAATAAGTCCCTTCCCTCAATTACCCCAACCAACTCATCACGATTATCTGTTTTCATCGTCAAGATTACAAAATTATTCCCTCAGCAGCTTTAAACAAATATTGTTTTGTGATAGTTGGAGAAGTAAAAAAAACACGTTGTCTCAGCATTCAGCTATTTCCGTTCGTCACGTGATTTAGAAACATATTAACAAAACTGGATCTGTATTTATTGCATTCCATTATAATTAGTACAAATGTCAGTAAGATTTCAGGTTAAACAAAGAAACTAACAGATAAGCTGATTTATGACCGAATTCTTGCTGTCTTGAATATTAAAAAAAATTTCACTTGAGTAAATCTTTACGAAAATATAAGTAATTATTGAATAATGAAAAAATAAAAAGCGACACTTTACTGCGCTGTAAACTAGGAACGAGCTAATTGTTTCCATGATTTCAATAAAAAGAAGCAACGTATCCCTTATGCCAAGGGAAAATAAAACGGAAAAAAAATCAGAATAGGGCAAGTAGGCAATATACATTTCAAACGTCAAATTGAAAAGAAAAACTTGTTTGACTAAAATCTATCAGTTCCTTCTCAGAGATATTTGCTAAAACATAACAGTTTTAAATTATGCTGCTTTGCACAAAACGTCACAGTTTTAAATCAAAACTAATTACGTATCGAATATTTTTTATTACATAATATGTTTTCCTCTCTTTGTTTTACTCGTAATATTTCTTTATTGGTTGGGTTTCACGAAACGCAGAATTATTGTTCGCTTATAGGTTTGAAATATAAGAATGTAACAGCCCATAAAAGCATTTTCTGTCAAAGCGCAAGTCAAATACAGTGTTTAAGTCTCATTTTGTAGAGCCTAAAAAGTCACTTTGGTGTCATTTTAAAGAAAAGTTATAGACTCAACTGTTCAACCATTTTGGCATATAATAATACATGAATAAATTACGATGAAGAGAGTACGTTTAAGCCAGGAGAGATTAGCAAAAATATTTGAATCTAATCTAAACTCATTTGCATAGATCAACGCACTTTCTTTTTCCGCAGAAGGAGGGTAAAATAGGATAAGGCGTTTAACCGTTCAAAAGAGAACGTGATGTTTTGAAGTCATAACTCATTTGCATTGTTTTAGTTTCAGGATTGGTCAGTCAATATAGATTTGAGTTCAGGTAAACTGGATTATGGTAGGTCACTTCTACAGTGTTTGTCTACAGTAACTGTTTTATATCTTATTTCCCACGTCGAGAGTTGTGGTTTTCATATGCCATCTAATGCTTGAATGTCTTTATGACGACCAAGACAACTGTTGTAAACAATGACCCACCTAAGAATGTCTACATCTTGATGTGTTGTCACACTTGTAAATTAATGATGGCCCTAATGTTTTCAAAATCAAGCTAATATGCCTTCAGCTGATGTCTAGAATAACACTGAGTCTGTCAGATGTTGTTAGCTTGGGAACCTGTCATACAGAGCTCGATACATTGAAATCCCAAAACTTATTATTTTTTTTCCCTTCCTTTTCTTGGTTCTCATTTATTTGCTGTCTTCCATTTCTGCTTTATTGTGGAAAAGAGTTTTGAGATAAAACTATGAGGCTGTAAGCAAGTGATAACACTTTTTGATAATATAAATAACTAAGTAATGAAAAAATGCAATGATTTTTTTTTTACAGAAGAGTACAAATATGTGAATTATGTTATCTCTTTTACCATTTAAGTCTATTATAAATTTGCCCTCCATGCTTACATTCTGATTACATTTCATTCTCTGGTAACTAAATAGATATTTGCTAATATAATTGAATTCAGAAAACCGATATGTATTTAGAGCCTATTTGAAAGAAATCTAAAGAATAAGAGCGGAAAAGTCAAATTCCTTTGGTGATGTAGTAAGAGATGTCAGAAAGCTAACCTTGTGTGATTATTCTTCTAAACTGGATTACCTGCAGCTTTGTTAGAGCCGAGTTTGAACCGTACGGGCAGGTACCTAAAATATGCTGTGTTCAGCATCGAAGCAATAGAGATAACATTCCTGCGTACTAATGATCATAATCATTTGCTCTAACAACAACTTAAACAAAATTTCATAAGAAATAAAAACTACATTGAAATTACAGCTAAACATCTTTCTTTTCTTATCAGAATAAATGGCGATAGTGGCTGTGAGATTAGAGCGCCCGCTCAAGGACTTTCTTCACGGGTTCAAGCCCCGTACCATCGGTAAGTAAGTTTCGCGAGGCCCGCACGGACTTAAGTTTGATTATGCAAAAAAAACGTAACATCACATCGTTGAAGACGAGTTACATCTCAAAACAGACAAAACAATTTGTGTCTTAGATAGGAGGATAATAATAAATGTTTGAAGATCTGTGCATATCTATAGACTGTCTATAAGATATTTCATATTTTGAGCCCCCGTCAGACAGAGAGTTTTCGATCTAACTGTGTTAGCAAGACACATATCGGTGATGTAAGATTCTTGAAAGTTTACTAAAAAATCAACTCATAAAATCGGAGGGCTGTCTTTATCAGCACTCCGCACCCAATTTCCCTTTTTCATCACGTATCTTTTCGGGAAACTTAAAGGACGCTAAACTTATGACTACTGCCCTCTTCTTTCCATCTTAAAGCTCAAAACGCCCATCGGAGGTCTCTCGGTAGATGATCAACAACCAAGAAAACTTTCTGAACTCGCAAAGAGCATGTCACGCTAACGTCCGGTCAATATCTGAAACACACTATTCCTAGGGAGAATGAGTTTGGTGAGAGAGCCTGTAAAACGCCTTTCTCAAAGATCTATTAATCCCCCTTAGCAGAGCCACTTTTCGAACAGACTGGATGTCGTAACTAGACTATGGCAGCTCGAGGAAAGAGATATCAAAGCCAGAAACGGTATTAGAGCACCAGATCACTGGATAAAACTAGTGCACTCCTGACAAAATTATCACATTAACTGTCCTGGGGCACTTGTGAAGCTATTACAGTAATGAAGTAATTCATGATCAGGTAATATTCTCTCGTCACCATGTAAAAGATAATGAAGAGATGTGGAAAGAGGAATGCAGAAGAAGAAACAGCATTAAATGAAATAGCTGTAACTTAAAGATGGAGTTATTTTTAGCATTAAAAAGGAGGGTGAATTAAGAGTGAAAATAAATTAGGGTATTAGCTTAAGGTCTTACAAATCAGCATCATAAAGTTTCATGGCAAAACCTGAAACTTTGAGTGTAAGATTGGGTACAGAGACACTGCATACTTTCTGTGTGTCATTTTTTAAACGTTTATTATGTTTTTAGGAAAAGCAAATTGAAGGGAGTTACATGGGCTAGAGCATAAAATTAGGTGTGGCGCGATTAAAAAAAAACCAGATGGTGAGAGAACACAATTAATGCGATCAAGTCTATGGTATTGTTGAGATAGTTTGATCGTAAGAGCTCTCTAAAAGTGGTTTAATAGCTTTACGTTTACCACGCCAATGGTATCAACAAAATAAAAAAAAAGGAAATAAGTTTCTGAGCCATATATTCTAAGTCATTGGCATTTCAGACAATAGAAAGTTGCCTTTTTTTGTTCGGGAAAAGAGGCGGAAAAAGTATAGGGAGAGTAGTAATAAATCCAATCTCACACTGGTGAATCTAGATGATTGGCACATGGATTTCCATATCGAGAAGGTTATTATCTTGGTGATTGGAACTCTTAGCCCCGATAACGGTGTCTCGCAGAACGAGTTATTTTACTTGCGGATCCTACCATTGCTGTGGATCCACGCTTCCGTTCATAAGCATTTTGAATCCTGGTCACTATGCCGCGATATCTCAGCTGATGTGGTTGATGTCTAGATACATTCCTACCTGAAAAATGTTGTATAGCGATAATTAAATAAAAGTTTTATTATTCTTTTAAAACATATTCTTTGCTCATAAAGGCAATTTTTAGCACATCATTTGAGTGTCTGATTGTCATTGTGTGCATTATTACAAATTCACAGGTCTCAAAGCTTCTGAACTGTACACTGTCTGTTTTTTTTTTTTCTTTTTTGTTTTTTGTTTGTTTGTTTTTAAACAGCGTCCAATTATTAAAGTTAGTTTTACTGTTACGAAAAAAATGTTAAGCCCTATCTTTTCTATAGGTTGTAGTCTTTAATGACTAGAGTCCGAATATCATTATGGCTTCAGATCCGGAAAAACAGCTGTTATTAGCTTCTTCAAAACAACCAACTTCGAACTGTAAATTCCACTTTATGCATAATAATAGCCACACAGGGCCTGGTAAATAACGTTAACGATTTCAACTAGCTTTACTACAAAATAGTTTAAGTGAAACGAACTGGATCTATTTGTTTTTTAATTCCAATTGATTAGTCCAAATGTTAAATAAGTCGATTTCCATGCAAACATGAGAATGCACTTTTAAATTTGGAAAATTTTAAGAGATGAAAAAACGAAAAAGAATTTTTTCTAAAATTAGCAATTTTGTCTACAAGAAATAATAAAACAACCAAATTGAGTATTGGTAACCCATGCTGGTTTGGTCAATTCTCGTTAGCATCTACATATTATAGAACAAAAAAAAACAATGGCCAAACTCTTGGGTACAACTATGATAAGTCCAAGGATCAGCTGTATACACGGGTGAAAGATGGAATAAAATAATTTAAGGTGTAAACAATCATCCAGCTTGGACTTATATAGACAAAGGGTACAAAATTTAAAATTACATTTAAACGTTTCGCCTATTTGTAATGTCACTAGTCTATACTGATGAACCAATTTTTAGGCGAAACGTTTAAATGTAATTTTAAATTTGTACTCTTTGTCCATATAAGTCCAAGTTGGGTGATTGTTTACACTTTAAGTCAGCATCTACATAAGAATAAAGTAGAATAGAATTGTACGTTCGAGACCAAGACTTCTTGCAAGAACCAGTATCGTTGGAGTAAATATCTTACAATGTTTTTTCATAAAATTAATAATAATGTTAACAATTCGGAGATCTAACTAGATCCAGATATATTTCTTTATGATACGTATGTACCATAATCTAAATTCAGCTTGATCAGACTATATATTATAGACCTGCAACATATTGAATTTTTAGATCTAAGATCTTAGTCATTCGTTTGTTATTACTAATCAAATATACTAACCTTCTACAGATTGATATGTGATTGCTCCAAGATATGTGCCGTCTCTCTATAATAGTGACCTTGTCCATTACTAGATTCTAGATCATACCACAAGATATTGCAGAAATATTTCTTTTGACAAACGAGAATTTTTCTTCACAAGTCTTTACTAGATAGATCTAATACCAAAGTCGATTTTTCGAAACAACAGTTTAGTTTTAGCGGGTTTCATATAGAGAATAAACAGATCTGTTTAAAAAAAATACTCTGGTTTATTATGCTTAACAGTTGTATTTTCCTAAAAACCTTTGGATGAACTAATATAACAAATCTAGATTTCTGAATCAAATCTAAGCTACACTAGTCCTACTTGGCTATAACATAAACTTTTACCTTTCACTTTCTTGGTTAAAAGGAAGGCGGAGAGCAAACTTCTAGTTTTGTGTTTTCGGAAATAAATTTTGAAGTGCTTCATCGAACGAAGAAATGCGCACGTAGATATCATGCTGTCCATATGATTGTATCTAAAGTACATACGTTCAATCCTATGCGACGTTTCCCTACTGTAAGTTGGCATTATTCCACATCCGTTAAGAGGGATCGTAATGTCTAAAATTGGAAATTCAATAAAGACCAACTAAATGACAAGGTCTTGTCTAAGGTTCATGGTTTAGGATAATAAAATAACAATTTTTAGAAATAAAATCGTTTGTTGCATGCTATATATCACTCAACGAAATCTTTGACACAGGTCAGATTCCACCAAACATCTCCAAATCTATATTTATTACACTGCTAAAGAAACGAAGGAAAATAGAGAGTGAATTGCATAGAACGATCAGTCTTATGTCATATCGCCAAAATACTTTTAAGAATCATCATGATACGAGTCAAAAACAAAATCAAACCAGAAATAGCAGAGGAACAGTGTGGCTTCGTGGAAGGGAAAGGTATAACAAATGCAACCTACACCCTTCGAACTATAAATTCAACGAGCTCTGGAAGTGTAAAAAGAGGTATAATGCTTCATTGACTATACCAAGGCATTTGACAAAGTATAACATGGTGAGATAATCACACAACACATTTGAAGATAGATGGAAAAGACCTACGAGTGATAAAAAACATGTACTGAGAACAAACAGCAGCAATGCGATTTTATGGGGAAATCAGTTCATTTAAAAAAAAATAAAGCGTGGTGTCGGACAAGGATATGTACTTTCCTAGATTTTTGTCTCTACAATGAAATGATTGCGCGAAACCTATAAGGATATCCAGGAATTAAAGTAGGAGGGCACAACGTAAACAACTTGAAATACGCTGAAGACATTGTAGTAATTACAGAAAATAAAGAAGACTTGCAACAATTATTATACATCGTTGAGGAAGAAAACAGTAAGACAGCATTGGAATTGAATAGCAAAAGAACAGGAGTAATGGTCGTCAGTAGAAGCAATGAGTGTCCACAGATCAACATCTATATCAATGGGATCATTTCAAATACTTGGGTTCTTTAATATCAAGTGATGACGCAACAACGCTCAAATTGCATCAAGATTAACCCAAGCAAAAAAAAGATTTTTCAGAGAATGAAATCAATACTAACAAACAGCCACATCTGGATTCACACAAGAAGAACAATGGAGTGTTATATTGAACCCATTCTAATGCAGCGATGCGAGGCATGGACAATTTCAAAACAGGTACAAAAGAAATGTGGTTCCTTCGGAGAATACTACGAATCTCATGTACTGCAAAGAAATAGAACGAAACTGTTACGAGAAACCGAAACACAACACGATCACTCATAAATAAAATACGTAAACACCAAGAAAAATGTTGAGACAACTGGAATGAGCAGCAGGAGAAAACAGCGTGAAAAGATGTTGGATGGACTAACAAAGTGTCTCAAAGTAGGAAGAGTGACAGAAGAATTTAAAGCGACGAGAGAAAGAGATGCGTTGAAAGTTATGATCGCCTACGCTCAAGAGCAAGGCACCTGATTGATTGATATAATTCAAGAACAAAAGCTGTGTCAACAGTTTCGATAACACGTTCAGTCTATCGGTATTCCAAACCCGTCACAGCATAAGATTAAAGTTTTGAAATTTTTACAATTTGTTAATACTTTTTACAAATAATAATAATAATAATAATAATAATAATAATAATAATAATAATAATAATAATAATAATAATAATAATAATAATAATAATAATAATAATGTTCATAAAATTAATAGAAGTAGTAGATGTTATAGTTGTTGTTGTTGTTGTTGTTGTTTTTGTTGTTGTTGTTGTTGTTGTAGTAGTAGTTGTAGTAGTAGTAGTGGTAGTACTAGTAGTAGTAGTAGTAGTAGTAGTAGTAGTAGTAGTAGTAGTAGTAGTAGTAGTAGTAGTAGTAGTAGTAGTAGTAGTAGTAGTAGTAGTAGTAGTAGTAGTAGTAGTAGTAATAGTAGTAGTAGAAGTAGTAGTAGCAGTAGTAGCAGTAGTAGCAGTAGTAGAAGTAGAAGAAGTAGTAGTAGTAGCAGCAGCAGCAACAACAATAGTAATAGTAGTAGTAGTAGTAGTAGTAGTAGTAGTAGTAGTAGTAGTAGTAGTAGTAGTAGTAGTAGTAATACTCGTTTTTCTTGTATTAGTGGTAATTTCAGCCAGTAGTAGTAGTAGTAGTAGTAGTAGTAGTAGTAGTAGTAGTAGTAGTAGTAGTAATACTCGTTTTTCTTGTATAAGTGGTAATTTCAGTAGTAGTAGTAGTAGTAGTAGTAGTAGTAGTAGTAGTAGTAGTAGTAGTAGTAGTAGTAGTAATAGTATTAGTAGTAGTATAATGAGTAGTAGTAGTAGTATTAGAAGTAATACTCGTTTTTCTTGTATTAGTGGTAATTTCAGTAGTAGTAGTAGTAGTAGTAGTCGTAGTAGTAGTAGTAGTAGTAGTAGTAGTAGTAGTAGTAGTAGTAGTAGTAGTAGTAGTAGTAGAAGTAGTAATAGTAGTAGTAGTAGTAGTAGTAGTAGTAGAAGTAGTAGTAGCAGTAGTAATAGTAGTAGTAGCAGTAGTACTAGTATTAGTAGTAGAAGGAGTAGTAGTAGAAGGAGTAGTAGTAGTAGTAGTAGTAGTAGTAGTAGTAGTAGTAGTAGTAGTAGTAGTAGTAGTAGTAGTAGTAGTAGTAGTAGTAGTAGTAGTAGTAGTTGTTGTTGTTGTTGTTGTTGAAATAGTAGTGGTCGTAATAATTGTAGTAGAAGTAATGATAATTGGAAGAACGGTAGGCCCAATAATAAAGATGATCTCAAGTTTTAAAAAAAAAAAAAAATCAGACATGCTTAAATTTAACCAGCTTGAATTAATCATTTTTAGCCATGGGTTAATGTAATATGAAAGATATTGTTCATGGTAACACTGATCGATAAAATGTGATGAAAATCTTGTCAGAGCATAAATTCTCTCTCTCTCTCTCTCTCTCTCTCTCTCTCTCTCTCTCTCTCTCTCTCTCTCTCTCTCTCTCTCTCTCTCTCTCTCTCTCTCTCTCTCTCTCTCTCTCTCTCTCTCTCTCTCTTCATCTATCTTCTAACTATCTCTCTTTCTCTCTCCCTCTCTCTCTCTCATTCTGCAAGTCCGACTGTGTGTCTGCCTGTCTGTCTCTCACTTTCTCAATCTCCCTCCCCCTTCCATCTTTCTATCTTTCTATCTTCCATTTTTCGCTCTTTACAAGTGTGTATACAGAATAGCTAAATGGGAACAGGCACACAACTTGGTTACCACGCGACAAGACAAGAAAGGTACAACTCAAAATTAAATTTGCTGAATGGTTTCTTTCCTTGTCCCGCGGTAATCAAATTATGTACCTTTTCCCATTTACCTTTTTTATACACACTGTTTGTAGAGACATACCTGCGTTATATCCTATACTACTTTTTTCTTCTCCTAGTGTTTTGCTTTTGCTTTTCTTTTCTTCTCTGTCTGTCTGTCTGTGTGTCTGTCTGTCTCTCTCTGTACGACTCTCTGTCTGTCTCTCTGACTGTCCGTCTGTCTGTCTCCATCTCTCTCTCTCTCTCTCTCTCTCTCTCTCTCTCTCTCTCTCTCTCTCTCTCTCTCTCACCTTGTCTGTCTTTCTTCTTCTCTTCCCCCCCTGACTTTTTCTCAAAAAAATTTGATCGAGCTCTCTCTCTTCCTCTGTATTTATTTAACATCTATCTACCTCTTGAACTTCCTTTCGTCTCTGTCTGTCTATCTATCTGTCTGTCTGTCTGTCTGCTTCTCTCTCTCTCTAGCTCTATACCTCTCCGTCTTCCTTGCTCACTCTCTATCTCATTCTCTCAATCTATGCCTCTAACTTTGTGTGTTTATCTCTCGCTCTTTCTATTTTATTGATTTCTGTTAATATTTTTATTCGCTTCTTTGTTTCTCTTTATATATCAATCTTTCTGCCTTTCGATCCACATAGAAACCTTTATGTACCAGCGCGATCTATCTGTCTATCTATCCATATTTCTCTTTCTCTTTGTTTGAATAACTTTCTGTCTATCCGCCTGTCAGTCTTCTTTTCTGCCTGTAAATCTTATTATCTACTTGTCATTTAATTTCTTCTTCTTTTTCTTCTTCTTCCTTTTCTTCTTCTTCTTCTTCTTCTTCTTCTTCTTCTTCTTCTTCTTCTTCTTCTTCTTCTTCTTCTTCTTCTTCTTCTTCTTCTTCTTCTTCTTCTTCTTCTTCTTCTTCTTCTTCTTCTTCTTCTTCTTCTTCTTCTTCTTCTTCTTCTTCTTCTTCTTCTTCTTCTTCTTCTTCTTCTTCTTCTTCTTCTTCTTCTTCTTCTTCTTCTTCTTCTTCTTCTTCTTCTTCTTCTTCTTCTTCTTCTTCCTTCTTCTTCTTCCTCCTCCTCCTCCTCCTCCTCCTCCTCCTCTCTTCTCCTTCTTCTTCTTCTTCTTCTTCTTCTTCTTCTTCTTCTTCTTCTTCTTCTTCTTCTTCTTCTTCTTCTTCTTCTTCTTCTTCTTCTTCTTCTCCTCCTCCTCCTCCTCCTCCTCCTCCTCCTCCTCCTCCTTCTTCTTCTTCTTCTTCTTCTTCTTCTTCTTCTTCTTCTTCTTCTTCTTCTTCTTCTTCTTCTTCTTCATTCTTCATCAATTAGTCCACTGTGTCGGTACATGTATTATACTTATCACCTTGTTTTAATTGTCAATATCAACACGCCTTCTTGATTAAAAAAAAAAACAAAAAAACTAATAATGACACCCCACCCACCCACACAATATGAAAACAGCGAGAGGTAGAGCCTAAGTCTTAATTTACTCTAATCCAATGAATATGGGTCATCAACAAACTGTCAAAACTTTGCATTTGAAATCAAGTTTTCGAAATGGAAAACGCTTCCAAACTATTATATCGTTTACAGAACTGGTTACTGATGTTGAAGTTTAACTAAATTTTTGTTTATCGATAACCTGTAAGCTTTAGTTTCATTTTCGATTTCACCCAATGGAAACTCGAAGAAAAACATTGCAAAGTAAATGACGGAACTCTCTCGAGTTGATCTTCATATAATTATCTTCAAACATGCTCATCATTCCAAAAATGAATTCAGAGCTTGATCTAGATTTAGAAAAGTCTAAAACATCCAGCCCATACATCATTGATTTGTGTTTGTAATCTAGATCTCTAGACCAAGAGAATCTAGATCTAGATTAGATCTAGTTATAAAGATCGAGCTTTTCTATATCTATGTCTAGTAGATCTAGTTCTAGATCGCTCTGAATGGATTTTAGAATGTTTTCCACCTAACAAAGGAGCATAAAATCATTTAATTTTGGAAACTGTAACGATCAAATATTCAAAGAGGTTTCATATCTCATGCTCATATCTGATACTTAGATTTGTGATATTGATTAAAAATAATCATAGATCTACGTGAAATAAGCAACATCTAAGTTGAATATACTGCTTAGGCCTATTTGATTCATGTAGATCTGGATCTAGAGAGCTCAATCTTGAAAACAGTTCTAAATGTCGACAATGGTCAACATATAAAATAAATGATTGATTAATGAGCTATAGGGGCCTATATGGAAAAAAGTATAGGTTTATATACTCGGTTTTAGTTCTAAAGAACATTAAATCTTGATTCTTAGAATATTAGTTGAGAGGTATAAGTTGTGATTGGGATCAAAGCATCCTCAAAGCACTTTGTAAGCATGTACAAGGAAATATAAATGTTCATTTCTTTATGAAAGGTGTTTTCTTGTTACAATTGTAGGTGTTGGAACCTTGTCCTGAATGTGTAGACTAGCAGGAAGGTTTTGCCCTTTTTTTGAGAGGGCGCGGGAGGGGGGAACAGAGCTAGATTCTTAATAGTTTTGGAAGATGCTTACTCCCTGGGAATTTAATATCTTGATTTAATTCAAATGAATTTGTTTTACAAGTGGTTGTAACGTTAAAACATATAGATGTAGGCCTACATTTATAAATTAATTTTACAGCCAAGCACAATTAAATAAAATGTGAATCTTTAAAACTGTGTCTTCCTCAAACTCTTTCAGTTTCCCCATCTGATTCAATCTTCGTTTTCTTCTAATTACTTTTTGTCAAACTAGTTTGGAGTCACATGTTGGTTTTGTCGTGCAACTGCCATTAACTATACAAATCAAAATACATACATGTATCATTTTCTTGCAAAATCTAATAGACCTTGACTTTAAAAAAAATTTCTTTGTATCTTCATTTGTAGCTAAGTTTATAAACAATAAATTTCAATCATAATTTGTCCAACACAGCTGTTGTTATTAGAAAGAATCTGCTTTCAACTTCCCTATCGAGTAAAAATTAAATCTCGATAAACACCCTTGCCTCTTAATCTTATCTTTCTTCACACCAATTTAAATGCATAGTCTGATGCATCTGGTGGTAGTTTCTATCACTGACTGCTAGGTTTACTTGTCGCTTAAATTTGTAAACATTGTAGTTTGTACCTGTCCTGTGTAAGACAGATAAATCCATATAAACCACCTTTTCCTCAATCAGTCAGTGCATGGGTATAAAAAAAAATTGGCAAGTATTACCGGAAAATCATTAATTGGAAAGTCAAATTCAGGAGTTTGAGTTAAACTTTTTTCAGGTCATCTGGTTGTGGGAGTGGCAGGTCTATCCTTAACAAGCCCCTGTCTCAGCATTAAGATTTAGTGATTGTTCTTTCTCTTTCAACTTCAACTCTAGACTGGACTGGATTTAGCATCTTAGGCCTGTAACACAGTAATTTGTCAGCGAAGAGGGGTTAGTTGTAATAGGCTCAGCATTAGCAAGAGAAGGAGATTGGGACAAGCATGAGAGAAAGATCAAGTACAGTATCACACAGAAGGAGATAATCATCATGACTATCTTATGGTTATGAGAAAGTAGAAGAGGACACACTAGGGAGGGTGAGATTGGGGAAAGGATTAGTAAGAGCAAATCTTTCTATTTGTTGTTGTTCAGGGAAAGGAAAGATGTTTAGAAAATATGAAATACTTTTTAACAAAAAAAAAAAAAAGAAAGAAAAACAAATGAAGATCAATTTAATTTTTTTTTATTACACGTATCTCTCTTTTTGGTTATATGCATGCCCACAGGGATCTTTGATTTCCTCCTCATCATCATCAAATAGAGGAAGTTAGTCAATAGTGTATTAACAAAATTTGTTTATTGCCTTTAGCATTCAATTACAGCTCTCTTAAGCATATCAAAATTTCCCACATGATTTGAGGAATACCTGCTCAACTGTAATTATCAAGTATTTAGTTTTATGATGAGATTGAGTATGGGTTATGCTGCAAAATTTACAATACTTTTTGAGACGATCAGCTTTCACCATTAAAATAATAAAAAGTTTAACCGTTAACTTTGTTAAAAAAATTATCATAGTTTTAGGCATGCCTTAGTTGATTTCTATATTTTCTATGGCCATTTAGTTTCATGAATATTATTATCATGAATATTATTATTATTATTATTATTATTATTATTATTATTATTATTATTATTATTATTATTATTATTATTATTATTATTATTATTATTATTATTATTATTATTATTATTATTATTATTATTATTATTATAATCACTATCATCATCATTGTTATTATTTATCATCAATATTAATACCTGCATTAATTAAAATGAAAAATAACAAGCAAAAAGAATCTCCTCCCAGATAATTATGAAGTATAGTGATTAAGAATCTTATAGATAGCTTTAATGGGAAAAAATAAGAGACAAATTACAATGTATTGTCTTTGGGCCTTTTTACACATCATTTCATGGGCAGCAAATTATATTATAATCCTCATCATGTTGCCTTGTTTATTTATTTATTTATGTATATATCTCCCTGTGCCTCTATCTACCTCTCTCTGCCTTTATATCCTGGGCCCCATTTTGATACTGAAAGTTTTCTAGTGGAAGTAATTTAAATTCAAACTGAAAATAGAAAATCAATGAAGCTACTTTAAAAAGAAATCTTGCAAATTTACAGTTTGATAAAGTTCAATACATAATTTTGTTTTAACATCTGCAGAGATCTTTCATCACGAGCTTGAACTTTGGAGTGGTAGCTGAGTTTACAGCATCAGCTATCAAACCCTGCCCCTCAAGATATCATATTTTCTCAAGTTCGTTTACGCAGTGGATCTTTTTTTTTTTATAATTATATGTATAACAAAAATGAAGCTCAGAAGTGGACTGATTCCAGTAGTGTGCATGGTCAATGATGCTTCTGTTGTTTCCATCACTGTTATTTTAAAACACTTTAACAGATACAAAGTAAGCCAGGCATACAGGACTAAACTGCAACGACAATGCCATATGGTTCTTGTCAACAGCCATGTTATCCCAGATAGTACAGTGTCCCTCACACACTCAAAACTAGCTGCTGCCTATGGTATTACAACCATAGTAATTTCCAAGTGTCGTGTGGGTGATGTTGATTCCAATGAGACTTGCAGAATCTCTCACAAAACTGAAATAAGTATTGTAGCTGTACAAAGTGTTGACTTTTTCAAACTCAGCTCTGAACAGGAACCAATTTTTCTTGGTGGTCTTGATCAGGAGCTTCATCAGTTGAAAACTTTGCTTGAATTCAACAGACTGTGTGAGCAACGCCAAGCCCAGAAGACAGTAGGTGTCATTCTGCATGGCCCTCCTGGCTGTGGGAAGACCTCACTCGGTAGGGCTCTTGCTCAGTCCTGCAATGCTGCATTCCTAAATGTCGAGTCTACTGACATCACTAAAGCCGAGTTTGGTGCTGGGGCAGAGGCTCTTAGAAAAACCTTTACAAGGGCTGTTTCTCTCACAGATGAAGGTCCTGTTGTTCTTTTTTTAGACGAGCTGGACATTCTCTGCCCTCCTCTCTTAGCAGCCAGCCTTGGAAGCCGCCAGCTAACCAGTGCTTTAATCTCTGAGCTGGACAAGCTTCGTGATAGTCATATCTCAGGTCTACTTGTGATAGCAGCAACCAGTGCGATATCCTGTGTCAATCCTGCACTTAGGAGGCCTGGGCGATTTGAGAGAGAGGTGAGTCTCTATTTTGCTCTTTGAATACATGTGCAAATAGCTCTTATGTTTCTCCTGGATGGTGTTGCTTTTGGACCAAATTGGATTTCTGTATTTTCCCAAGTCTAAGCAGTCCTTAAGGAATCACTGTTCTGTCGGAATTTCATAACTGCAAGTAAAGAATAGAAAAATTTGTCTCTTCAATCTTGAACAGTTGGTCTTTCACTGATGCCTGACGGGTTTGCTCACAAAATATTCTTTGGGTATTTTGTTGCAGCTGATGCCTCCAATTCTTCGGAGCCACTTATCAGCACATTATTTTTGTCTTGACTTAGCAATGAGCTGGGATCCTCTGCATAATTGTCTCTTTGATGTCTGCAGTACTTTGTATAGTTTATTCTGGCAACAAGATTCCCTTCACTTTCTTTTTCAAAGTGGAGTCTATAAAAGTGATAACACTCGTCTCACTAATATGCTTCTCACTACTATGTTTTTATGTTGCCACCAGTTCAGATTTGATCTTTATGTTGACTGCTGCATTGGCTTTGTAAAGAGGATTTCTTCTGTTTTGTAAATTTATGTTCAATATTTTAGAGCACCTTAGACCTTCTTTTTCTAATGACATTGGTGGCATATTTATCTGTGTAAAAATCAATGGGTATAATGGTTCCTTTAATATAAAATATTTGTATTATGTTTTAATGTTTTTTTTATACTTCACAAAATTTGCAGAACTAGCAGAGCTATACAAGTAGACATGAGATGAGAAGTTTCAGTTTGATTTGCATTCTTTGCAGCAGAGTAATGTGTAAGTTCAAATCACCGTTTCATGAAATAAATTTTGTTTGTCTTTTTAGGCATTATGGAGTTCAAAAAAGTTTCACCAAGGATATAGTCACCTTTCATGGGTGTTTGATTTGTTGCCAATTTTTATTTAATAGTTTATGACTTTGCAAAAAATCTTTTATCTTCAGATTCTGTTGAATGTACCCTCCCAGCAGCAGCGACTGGCCATCCTGAAGATCCAGGCAAAGACCATGATGCTAACTCTAGCTGAAGATGACTTGCTAGCAGAATTAGCAATGATGACTCCAGGATTTGTAGGAGCAGATTTGCAGGCATTGTGTCAGGAGTCCTCAAACCAAGCTTACAGCAGACATGCTCGACCTGGCAACCCCATGGTAAAACTACATCTATTTTTAGCTTTATTTTTACTTTTGCCATTTCATTTTTATCATGCTCCTAGAAAGTTTTAACTTTCTCTTACCTGATTATCTTGTAGTACATGCTCAAGTTTTGTTTGATAGTCATTGAATTTTATAAAGCTATGCTATTCAAAAGCAATACAATCTAAGTGCTTGTTTCATTTTTAGTATAAAACCTTTTTTTTTCTGTTTTGACATCATTTAAACCCCCAAAATCAAATGAAATTAAGATATTTCAAGTAAAAATGAGTATTTTTTGTTATAAGAGAAGAAATTATTAAATGCGATAAAAATTACCTGAAATAAGTGTTGTTAGAATTTTTTGCTGTATTTGTGAAATAAAGTATTACATATGAGTTAAAAAAATATTCCATGTGAAGATTTATACAATTTCAACAAGATAAACTTGATTCCTTTCTGAAGGATCACTACTATTGTGTTCGTAGCAGCTTGAAACTTGGGTTTATCTCACTGCTCCTACATAAGTATCAAAATCAGGCTTAAAAATTCTTCAGCAAATTTTCTTTCCAAACAATCTTTTTTCTGTAAATTTGAAAGTGCACTTAAGAAGTTTCTTTGATAAAAATTAGTCAACTGCTTTATTTAAAGGATGAGAATAATTTATTCTGTGCCTAGGAAGATTAACTGATCCTTCCCTAAGGTGGATATTGTTGTCAGGAGTAGGCAGATATAAGTTAAAATGTATTGTAAGAAATGGTTGCACTCCATAATTATTGTCATTTAAGTGCAATAAAACTGCATAACAGTGTCAATAACCAGAATAAAGATAATTCTTCATGTATTTTTCTATTTGAGGTATCACAACTACATCAGATCTTATTTCAATCTTATTGCAGGCAGAAAATCTTCCAGTGGAAAAGGCTGACTTCATTGCTGCCCTTCACAAAGTCAGTCCATCACTCAAAAAAGGTCTTAGTTGTAATGTTGACCTCAAGGGAGTGCTGTGGAATGAAATTGGGGGCCTGGATGATGTTAAAGCAGAAATTCAACAGGCATGTCATATAGAATGCTCTTTGTCCATCAGTGAAATTGATCCACTCATCACCTCAGGAATGACTGATTATGACTCATTTATTACAAAAGAGTCAAATTTCAGAAACAAAAATTTCTTTTTTTTTTCTTTCATTTTTTATCTGTTTTAAAAGAACTAAAGATTTAGCTCCTAGAGCATGTAGAGGTTTGCAGACGAGGCTAACAGTCATTATGTTTTTAAATTAACCTACATTATTAAAGCTGCAAAAAATTCTTACCTAGCATTATCATTTTTTGCCAACATGCTAGGCTTCCCGTCAAGAAGGTAATCATTATGCAAGGGTTGTATGATGACTGCTGCGATGTTCAAATTCTACTGAGTACTGGCCCAGTTCCAGCGCACTGTGTAGTGTGGTATTAATTATATGCTCACTCTTACATGATCCAAAACAGTTTTAGTATGATCTGGGGTACCTTACATATATTTCTGACTAACGAGTCCTTGCAATGTAAACAACCCAGCAATATGCAAAAAGTTGCTTTATAACTCATAATCAACGGTATTTACCTCATGTGCGAAATCTCAGTAATAGCGTTACTGTAAAAGTTAAAGAAAATGCATTGTTTCATATATCAACTCCTCTTTCTGTAACATTAGGGACATGCCACTCATTTGGAATTGCGTTAGACATTGAATTACAGATGGAATTCAACCCCCCCCCCTCCTTTTGATTGAAAAGTTTTAGGCATATATCTGAGATCAATCAATCTGGCCATGTCCAGGTGAATGACTCTAGCTCTATCCTGCTTTATCTGTCTTTACAGTGTAATATCTTGAGTCCCTTTCCAATCATTTAGGTCCTTGACCTATCTCTCGTTTTCTCTTTATTTTGTGTATCTCATCTTTTGTCTTATATTTCCTGTCTTGGGGCTCAGCGGACATGATTCAGCTCTTGGCTCTATTGTCAGTTTTGCTCAATGTCAGTCTGATTTCATTCCTAAGTATAGTTGCTGCTAGTTATTTTTATCCCCTTAGTTATTTATTTAAGACAAAAACCCTTTCTTTGAAGGATGTAACATATAATTTGAATTTATAAACACATTCAATTGCATGTATTTTATTTTGAATGCAAGGAAATTTTCTGTCAGTTCATTTCACTTTACCATCTGCCAAATATTTAAAATGTGATCTACTTGCTTTGTTTTGTTTTTTTTTTTGTTTTTTTTTTTTGTTTCAAATTATATGGATCTTTACTTATTTACATTTATCAAAGTTTAACATACAATAGATTGTGGAATACTAATGGGGTTATTTTTTTTTTTATTTTCTACAACCGATAATTGTAAAAAGAGAAGCTTACAAGACAGATACATTGAAGAAATCCTTGTATGTGGTATTGTTGTCAGATTCTATCTAAACACCATTATCAATGCTTGCACTACGTCATTGCTCTGTAGTTGACAATAAGTATTTATACATTCTCTTACCCTATGCACTAGAGCTAAAAGCCAATGATGCAGGATAAAAAACAACTAAAATGAAGAATAAATATCACAACATTGCCTTACTGTGTTAATGGTACTTTTTTTTTTTGCACCCTCCCTCAGTAAAGGTGATAGTTTGATTTTTTTGTGCACCTGTTATTCACAGTCAATAGAGTGGCCTTTGCTGCATCCAGAATCTTTGCGTAGGATGGACCTGTCAGCTACCAAGGGTGTGTTGCTGTATGGTCCCCCAGGCTGCTGCAAGACAACGCTAGTGAGAGCAGCAGCCACATCTTGCCATGTCACCTTTCTCTCCCTTAGTGGAGCACAGGTCTATTCCCCTTATGTTGGGGAGTCTGAAAGAATCATCTCAGAGGTGATTTTTTTGTTGTTGTTTTTTTTTGTATGACTAAAACATATATGTATTTCTATCTATTTTTTTTTTTTTTAGTTTTGGAATTTGCTTCCTGTCTTATGAGTTTTCAAACCCTTTATGAATTTGTTTGATCTCTTTGCTGAAAATAATTCACCACTTTTAAAAAAAATTATTCTGCAAGGCAATTTTAATCATGTCACAAGTCTCCCACTGTCATAAAAAATATTGAAATGTAAGATTAAACATTTGGTATTGGGAATGGACAATTTATGCTAGAAAAGTCGATTTTTGCAGGCATTTCAAAAAGCAAGAGCATTGTCACCAGCAATCTTGTTTTTTGATGAGATTGACTCTCTTGTTGGTAAGAGAACTTCCAGTGGTGGGCAGTCTCGTGTTCAGGAACGCATTTTGGCCACCATGCTGAATGAGATGGATGGTATTGGCACACGTCTGGACCAGAAGACAGATGTCTCGAGGCCACAAAGCAACATGAAAGAAGTAACTCCATCTTGCGCAGGGAAGGGAGAGGTCCAAGGGCAAGCATCCCATATAGACAGCACAATACAGCATCAGGTACTTCAGATTGTCTCTGTCTTAAAAGGAATTTAATTCTCTCTGTTTTATCAGCTCATCTATTTACTTCTGCAAAATTCTATCAACAGATTCTTTTTAGCTGATGGTTAGATATTTATTCAATATTGTATATGAGTTTTGAATGATGAAATAGTTAGGGACAAAGATTTCCTTCATAGAAAGGGTTTCTGCCTCCAGGAAAAGCAAAAAAAAAGTGAAAGAGAGAAATGAAGGCCAATTAAGAAAATCTCCGCGCATTAAAGTAGTAACTGGCTTGAAAAAAATAAAAATAAACAAAGTGATGTTTAATTCGACCAAAAAAGACTATTTCACCATTCTGAAGAATGAAAAAGTTGCACACTCTTTCCGGATGGGTATTTTTAAGTTAGTTTCCTGTTAGATTGAATGAATCTGGCATTTTTATCTTTCACAAACTTGTGGCACAGTAAAATTGCCGTTTCGTTGAAAATTATTTTTACTTTCAATAATGTTTGCTTTGCAATTCAACTCAACAAAAGACACAAATTCAGTTCTAGTTTTTATTTTAATCCTTAATGAACTTTTACTTCTTTATTTGTGACTTTGCCAATGAATATTTTTCTTTAAATATACAGATGCATGAAAAAAACAGGCTATCAGACATTGACATGTCCCGTGTGATTGTGATTGGTGCAACCAACCGACCAGATATGTTAGACCACGCTATTCTGAGACCAGGTCGCCTGGACAGGCACATCTATGTTCCCCCTCCAGACATAAAGGCAAGACATTTTTTTTTTCTACAAACTTGCACAAAACCTAAAACACTTTTCTTCCCAACCGATGTTCAAAAGCGTTATACCATATATACTTTGGTAATAATGTCAGGAAATGTTTGCAGTCATCTTTTGACAAGACCAGTATGTTGGTAATCAAGAAGAAAGAATTTTCTTTTCTACTTTTGTTAATGGAAAAAAATTCAGATTGTTTGGGTAACAATGGCACAGAATGAAATTTAAAAGCTTCAGATAAGAAGTGAATGACATGAAAAAGTCTGTGTAACCTTGGGTAATATTCTCATTCCGGGACCACTATGTGAAACACATGCATTTGTGTGCATATTAAAGCACAACATGATTAATAAACTTTTCAAATCTGTGCTGTCTGTGAAGGAGGATATGGATTGAATGTGATTGCTTCTATCTCATTGTGAATGTTCCCTTCACTCCTCTTTATGTTCCTGTAATAATGGTCTTTTATGATCTAATCTCATTGGGGAAAAGAGATAGAGTCATCATCTGTGAATAAGATTTGGAACGACCTTTTAATTATTCTTCAACTTTTTTTTCATTATTAAAGTTACCTGTATTCATAGTACTTGCTAAGAAGCAATCATTTCCTTAAGTTAAGCTTGATTAAAAATGTAAAAAAGGGATTTACCAAAACCTAAAATGAAAGAGACGTGGAATTCACGGGCATTGGAGTGAACAAAATGATTCTATCTGGGTCAGTAAAATACAAGGTCAACAGACAGTACAGCCCATAAAATAAATTAACTTTTTTAAAAAAATTATTGATAGTTTTTTTTAACTGAGAAAGAGCTCTTTATTCTAAGAAACCAATGTGCATCCTAAATAACAAAGCCTATTACATATTACTTCTAGGGGCGCAAGTCGATACTGAAAATCCAAGTTTCAAAGATGGCTACGAGAGACATTGATATTGACTGCATTGGTGCCCTTACTGAGTGTTTTTCAGGAGCAGATATAAAAAATCTTTGTAGAGAAGTAAGTTATGATGTGTTTTTGATTTTTTTGATATCTCTTTTTCTTTAAATTTTGTCTGTTTCATCTCACTAGAATCTTTCACTCACAATTGTTCAATATATAAAATTTAACAGGATGTTTATGTGACCCTGGTATTTCCTTTCCCAAATCATAACAATATATTCCTTGAAACTAATGACATAAAGCAGTTCCAAAAATTAAGAATGAAACAATATAGGCCAGAATTACAGTTGCATCATCCTCAATAACAATAATGATGGTAAATCATTTAGTATTGAATTATTTTCAGGACAGATTTTTCAATTTCCAAAATTAGTAAACTTGAAAATCACAATTTAAAAAGAAAGCAATCACCATTACTGTTTATATTTAGTGGTGAAGCTGCCATACAAAAACGAAAAAATCCTTCCAAATACTCTTTTCTTTTTTGTCAGTGTTTCATTTTCTTGTATGCTACACTCAAACTTGAATAACTCTCATAATTTGACTGACGTTGTTATGGAAACTTTGAAATTGTTAACCAATGACTTTTCCACACAATCATTTATCAAATGTTAAAAAAAAAAAATAAAATTCAGTTTGTGTAGTTTTTCAAATAATGTGTAAGCAAAGTCGCAAAAAATGCAATAATTCTTTTTGTAATTTACAGATATGAGTCCTTAAAATGTTCAAAGTTTTGCTTTACTAACTTCAGCAATGCTTTTTTCTAAGATCATGTTAAAATATATGTATGTGTAGTATTGTGCAGCCATGTATTAATTGTACTGTGCTTTTTGGGGGTCAGTAAGAAAGAGAGTGCATCGACTCCTATAGAATAGTGATATGTTGATTTTATGATAGGGCAAGGAAAGGCTTGTTCTCAAAAAGGTTCAACAATTTTGTTTTTTTCGGAAATGTTCTTTATAGGTATTGGTGAAACTGTGATCGCCATTTAGTTGTTGATTTTATTTTAATTATGAAATATTTTTACAACATAAGTACTACATGTATTTATTTAATCTTAGAATCCTTTCTAATAATTTAGCATTGAAGTAACCATATATGTTCAAAGCGTTTGGAACTTAAAGCTTCATGTATTCTTTCTTTGAATTGCATTGAAATGGGACTGGCCCCTCTATAGAATAACTAGAAAATGCTGGTAGTAATAGTATCTCAAATCCTGTAATTTCCCTTTTTTTACTCCTATCATGTATATCTTTGCACCTTAGGCAGCTTTGACCGCGGTGAGAGAATCAAGTGCTGGCGGTAAGCTTGATGCAGATACATTGGTGGTCACACAGCATCACTTCATCAAGGCCTTGAAAGCAGTGAAGCCTTCACTCTTACAGACTGTTTAAGAACAGTTTTCTTCCAAGACCAGTCTTTCCTAATATTATTTTTGTTTTCTTTCTCTTACTCTATACTTGAATGTAAATAAAAGTATTATGCATTTCATTTTCACAGCCTTTTGATATTTTTGTATGTTTCAATGAATGTTGTTGATATTTATCTGTTAGATTTACTTTAAGTAATTCTTTCATAAAACTAACTATATGATATCATTCTCACTTATGTTCAAAGACATAATTACACAGACAATACTACTTCAGTTAACTATCAAAGGTAATAACTGAGGAAAATACTCATGTATTACAGATCTGATGGTTAATATCTATCTCAAAATCTGTTCTTTGATAGGTCTACTTTTAAAATGAGACACAGATATTTTTTGCAACTCTCATAGAGACTAAATGTCTAGTTTGTTGGAAACAAAAATTATTTTAGTTTTAGGAGATCCAACTTTCTGAAGAATATTTGAATCAACTGCTTCAAAAAATAAAAATAAGAAACCAAAAAAGGGAGAGTTATCAACACAGAATTTCTATACTACTTTGCAATTTCTTTTTTTATTTCAATTGATTTTGGCTTACAAGAATATACAAAAACAGCAACGAAAGCACTTCACAATTTGATTTTGGATCAGTTCTTTTTTATTCCAACATAGGCATTGTATCGTGGTTTCAGTTGCCATCTTTGTGAACAAGTTTTCATCTAATGTTTGAATGTGTTCACTGCAACAGCTTTCAATAAAACCAGCTGTTTGCATTAAAAAAAAAAATTTCTCTTGAAAGGATGCAAACATGTTTCTTATCTTGGAACACCAACAGTCATACAGACATGGTTTACCCATCCACTTTGTAATTGCCTTATGATATAAAATGTCGGAACAAAAGTAAATAGTTCTTAACTGTTTTATTATTGTTTAGGCTCTGTGTCTTAAAAAAAAATATAACAAAGAGATCAAGACGGTTGACACAATTTCATCATTTTCAAGTGTCTTTTATATCAAAAAGAATATGCCATTATGCACACATATCTACAAAAGCAAATCGTTTATATTATTGCATCCATTGGGAAAAGTAAAGGTACCGGGTATTAAAAGACTGGAAAATAGTCATCATTCAATTTTGATAAATTTATTGGATCATTTGGTAACAGTATTTATTCTGACAATTATAACAAAATGTTTCAGGAATTGCTCTACAAGCTTTATGTATTTGCATGATCTTGAGTTTTTTCTGGACAAAGATCAATATTAAGGGAAATAATCTCTGAATTATGAACCATAGCAAATCATCTTACTTGTAACTTCAGTGACCAATTTGCATTTAAAGTTGACTCGCAAATTACACTTTATAAGTGTTTCACTGCAATGGGACACTCTGGATCCAAAACAGAGACTGCAACAATATTTTTGTTTCATATAATGAGACGTGCATGTATTCCACTCAATATAAAAAAGAGAGAAAAAAATAATAGCTGGGGTTCAAGGACAAGTTGGTTTAGCCTTTCATTTCAGTGAAATTGTGTTTTTCTATATTTATGCTATATAACCTCCTCCACACCTCAGCAAAAAAGAAGAACATTTTTTTCTTTAAAATCTAAGTAATTTAGAAAACTGAGGTAGCAGTTTACAATTACAAATACTTTATATAGCTTAAACTCATGATATCTTAATGAAAATGAAAAAAATCGAGAAATTTAGCCGTTTAGAGTCTCTAACTATCTAAGCCTGATGCTGTATTGCAAGTATGTAATTATTTCTTCTGTGCATTCTGAAAAGTGTTGTGCAGTTATTGAAAGAATTTCTATTTTGTTTTTTTTTCTTTTTAATATCTGAAAATGTTAAAAGTATTCCAGGGGGTTTATTATACTTTCAGCCAACTTTTATCAATTAAATGTCCTAAAGAATACATTGTTTTAAAATTTAAATACCTAATAATTGCGATAGAGGACAAATTTTTTTGTCTGGATGAGGAACATGTTAAGTGATGGTATCACACACTTGAAATCAGAAAATGTAGACGGTTTTTTATTACTTACAATCAGAAAAGACAAGCCGTTTTTAAGGCTGTAAAATCGTCCCGAAGTGAAGCTATGCTTTAATTTAGAAACACATGTATTAATAAATGTGGTGTATGTCTTTTGATCCGTAAAAGTGAGTTTTGCAAAAGGATTATCAGCAAATATGTTTGGTGGATCCAGTAGTACATGTATTTATTTTATCCCTTTACTGTTATAAACTGCGGCATCAGTGCTATAGCATTAGGACTTAATTCCCAGACGTATTTCAAAGAAATTGGGATGCCTAATTGTTTTCCCAGAATGAGAACATGGTTGTGCAAAAATAGCGAGGATCAAAGAGCGGCTCTTTACGCTATTTGAGTTGAGCATATGCTTAAGTTCATACTCCAATTCCGATGTAGGAATTCTATGATATTTTTAGCTATAATTGCTTTTTGACTACGTCTGTATTGCACGACTGATTTTTCATTTTCCCGCCCGATCTCTGATTACAAAACTGATACAAGATTTCGAAACTTTATATATGGTGGGGGAATCAAGAAATAACAAAATTAATATTTTTTGATGCTCCGAGTTCTATAATGATTAGAACCTGTGGTTGATCTTTTTTTTTTATTCCACAGGGTTAAGTTTGTGTTTCAGCTATGTTGGATTTTAAACCATACTATAAAAACTATATCGGTTTTTATTATTATTATTATTATTATTATTATTATTATTATTATTATTATTATTATTATTATTATTATTATTATTATCATTACTATTATTATTATTATTTTAAGTGACTTAACTGTACGATTGTCTATGAGTAACTTCAAAGATGATAAAGGGCCATTGACCTGTCGACTAACTGTGGCGTTAAACACAGGCGGTAATGGAGCCTAATAGTAATACTCGTACATGTACATATGCAAGACTATCGGCTTAGTTGGGACCAGGGATAAGCTAGCTATTATAATGCCGCTTGTTTGGAATCAGCTTAAACACTTCATATTACTAGACTAGTTGACATTATATGGAAGTAAGAAATACATGATTTCATCAAATAGCTTCCAATAAAACATATAGAAAAAAAAGAACACAAATCGTTGTTGTAAACTCTAAAATAATTAAAGCGAAACTTGTAGGCCCTATAATACCTATTTCTTTCTATTATTTTGTTGCTAATGATGTTGGAACAAGATTTAGTTAGTAATTTTTATTAAAAAAAAAAACAAAAAAACAAAAACTTTTCATACACTTCTTATCATGAAAGTATAAATAAATGATTAGCTATTAATTTTCGCAAGGCATTGCGCCTCTCTAAACATTGATTTGTTTTTTGGTTTGTTTTTGTTTTTGCATCTACAGGACCTTTGAAGGATTTGTTTTATTCGAATGGGAAAGTTCAGAAAAGCTGTTTTCCAGCATTGTGGTTCAGTTGCAGTTCCTTTCTGTCCGATTCCTGAGCAAATCGAATCCTCAGCGGTGTGCAATATTCCTGTACAAGCCTAATTAAGGTTCCCATCAGAGGCAGCATTGAAGAGAATTAGACTGAGAGTTAGACTTTATTAGCTGCACCTCTGATTCTCTCATTCTTTCTCTTTTTTTCTATCTGTCTGTTTCTCTCTTACTACCTATCTATTTATCTTACAAGCCAATAATCTCATCCTATCTCTAACCATGCCCTTAAATTTTTTCTCTATTTTTATTATATTTATTTGGTTTACATTTTTAAATCGTTTATACATCTAAGAAGAATAGGTCTTTTGCTCTTTCCAGGAAAAGGGATATTTCTGTCTTACAGCTGCTTTTTAGTTTACTTACTTCTTTCTTCACTCTTTATTCTCTCTGATCCACACTCTGTCTTGCGTCCCTTTATGTCTCACTTTTACCTTGGTTTTTTTTTTCCAAATTTATTGTTAGTTGTCCCTGTAGCACTACTTTCTTGTTCTGTCTTCTTCCCCAATTCTCGTTATTCGTACAGATCTCCAGTGCCCCCTTTTTTTCTCCCGACTATCCCGTCTGCTCTAAAGTTAATTACTTTCAGCTATTGTCTAGACCGGTTGTTTTGTCAGTTATTTTAGAGTGGGCCTTTACACGAAAAAGAACTTTCACGATAAATTTTTAATAAAACACGTTGTATTTGATCCGCATAAAAATATTCACGGTACAGTAGCAATACTTGATCCGAATGAAAACCTTCACGATAAAATAATATTGTTGGATTAGAATAAAAACTTCAATTCTTTTTACCAAGAGGTGTTGTCTTGTTTAAGTGTTGTCTCAATACATCCTCCTCATATCTAATACAATTTTGTCCAGGTCTATACACAAGTCTTAACTCCCAAACTCGTGTTGCGCATTCAGAAATTTTCTCGTGAATAGGTTTATAGTGTGGAGTGACCCTTGCCCCTTCTCTATACAGCAGAGTTTTTTGCAAATATGCCAAACTTGGTGCTGTCATAAATTAAAATACAGTATCTGATTAAACTGAAAAGTCTGCACTTCTCGTAGTGGCCTACCACCAACTTGTGAATAATTATTATCACAACAGCTCAATATCACAGTTAATTTAGAATGGCTGTATTCAGCTTTACGAGGCGCCTATTTTAACACCTCTCTCGGAGCTTCCTTTCTTTGAATGATTAATTCTTTTGAAAGGGTTCGTTCATACACCTCATTTCGCCTGATATGAACTGCGGTGAAAGGCGGCGGCAGTTTTTATTTACGCCAGCGATCGCGTTTTATTCTGTACTAAAATCATTTAATGTTCGCACACGTCCATTGTGTACAGCTAATAAAATTATTGTTTGAATACCCTGAGGAACGGAGGTGGGTTTCCGAAGCAGAAGGAAGATTTATTAACCTGTGGAGTTCGGAGGCATAGCTCGAATTCTCTCTTAAACCTAAATTCTTCAGGTAATATATAATGACTGTGTATATCGTTACCCTTGGCTATCAGACTTAACGTGGCCAGTTCTAATGTTACTATCCCCCTTCTCTGCGTCATTTGTACCGTCGCCTGAGTTTGTCACGGGTAAAGTGACCAAACATGCAGTCGCTGTTTGTTTAACGGTTATCGGGTTTACATAGTTATTGAACCCCGAGGCGAGTGAAGACTTTGAAATGTAGCACTTCCTTGACGGCTCTCTCTGGCCTGCGAGATAGCCGATCAGTAGATTAGTCAGTAACGGGGCTTTTAGCCAGTGGGCAAGTGATTTACCTTTCTCTCTCTCTGCATTCCCTTGCTTCCTCTCTCTCTCTCTCTCTCTCTCTCTCTCTCTCTCTCTCTCTCTCTCTCTCTCTCTCTCTCTCTCTCTCTCTCTCTCTCTCTCTCTCTCTCTCTCTCTCTCTCTCTCTCTCTCTCTCTTTTCCCTCTGTGCCTCTTTTTCAAATGGAAATATCGTAGTTCTCAAGACTCCGAACTGCGCAACGTTTCTACAGTATCTCTGCGAGGCTTAGCTCTTGTAAGAAGAATGCAACCTCCTAACAACCCACGATTTTCTCTACACTATAACACTTAACGAGATTGCCCCACCCACACCCACTCTCGCTAAACCCAATGGACACAGCCCTGTGCCACTAATCTGTAATTTATTTTGGTAATTTCGATCTGAAGAGATCCGCTGCCCTACTGCCTCTACGTCCTGTAGATCTGCTTTTCCTTCAGATCTAGATCTAGATATTTCGGAACGTTAGGCAGGCACCAAGAGAAAGTGTCCATACAGGTTTTATGGCCAAAGTGCGTGTTCTATTGTTCTGTTGTAATTTCGAGCATTATCGAACCAGGACTAAGAAACACCATGTTGCCTATGCTCATTCCATGTGATTGCATTTCAGATTGTGTTTTATAATTCGAAATTTCTTTGGCGAATGGAGTTGAAGTTAAGACAATTATTACAAAAGTAGATAATAAACTAGAGAAAAAAGGGCAGAGATGAATTGAGATTGTGTCATAGTGCGAAGTTTTGCGTTTTAAAACCAGTAAAAAAAATAAAAAAGCTTTTCTAGGACTCCAGCGAATTTAAGAAACTAAACAGATGAAGAGCAAAAATATCGAACTTTTAACCTTTTTTTTTGTTTGGAAATTAGAGAGTACTTGTTGTCATAGATTTTGAGAGAGTAAAAGCGCGTTTATTATATTTTATTTATTTATTTATTTATTGTTGTTGTTGTTCTTCTTTTTTTTCTTTGGTAATGGAGTAGGCATAAAGTTGTCCTTAAACAGTAAGTTGTATAAGGATAAAGCTAAAAAATAGAGGAAAAAAAAAACATAAGCATGGAGATCGACAAAGATGTAGGGCACAGAACGAGTCCTTTTTTCTCTTCTTTCTTCTTGTTAATACTTTTCTTTGCCCTTTTATCTTTCTTTCTTTCTTCTTCTTCTTCTTCCTATTATTATTATTATTATTATTATTATTATTATTATTATTATTATTATTATTATTATTATTATTATTGTTATTGTTATTGTTATTATTATTGTTATTGTTATTATTATTATTATTATTATTATTATTATTATTATTATTATTATTATTATTATTGTTATTATTATTATCATTGCCGAACGTTCTTTGTGTGGTATCGGAGGTTATAATGCCATTGCATTACAGAAACATTTCAGTCAGTCTCTGAAAGGCTGAGGATAAACAGTGGCGTGGCACTCAGGCTTCTGTTAAAATATTTTATTAGCTCAAACGGCAACTTATCTACTGGCTGCAGCAGGTTCGGTCAGTAACTATAAAGAGATCAAAGCAAAGCGTACATCAGTTTCAGGAGCAGAAAATATTCTTAAAGGGAGCTAAAACGTTTCAAACGAAGTCTGAAGAGTCAATTATGAGGCGGCCCAATACCCATAATCAAGTACTCTCTAGACTTTGTTGTATTGCAGTTATATGAAGCACAGAAAAAACGCTGCATCGTGTTTTAAATAACCTTTCGATAAAACATTAAACGACCAGATTTTTGTAATAAGAGCACAATTTAAATTTGATCTGAAAAGAATGCTGCCCTTCCTCTGTTCCCTTATAAATTTATCAAAACAGGCAAGGACACTACTTGTAAATCTTGTTTTAAGCTGTTGTGTAAAAAAAATATGTTGCATCTCAAGTATTGAGAAAAGCAACGATAATCATCATCGAAGATGGTTTATTTTTTTAACAAAAATAGAAAAGGAAAAACCAATGCGATTATAATCACAATTTTGAAAAAAGGAGAACTTAAAACGATAGTTGTTGACGTCCATCATAGAATTCTGTGCACCTTTAAGCGATCAGGCAAAACTTTAATCATACTTTATCATTTTCCTTCTTTCTTTCTTGGTATTGTATTATCTTTTATGAAATTATAAAGTTGTTAAGGAAAAAAATAAAGGTTAACATCTCTTATCTTTAAACAAAACATATTTTAGTAAACAAAAAATTCTACTTAAAAAAAAATTGTGTAGAAGCATTAAATGAAAAAGCACTGTAGTTAATCAATTAGTGTGTATAGAGCTATTCCATCTTTCTGTTTCAATGCTCTACTGAAGCCATTTTAAGGTGAATAACAATAAACCCAAACCCATGACAGACCTAGAACTCCTCGTCATGGATGTCTTAACAAATAAAAACGGTTCAATTCCCCTGAGAATAGATTCAGACAGCGCAGACTGAAAGCTTTCTCATGCGGTGATCTATTGTAAATCAATGCTTACTGAGCTGAATGGTTTTATGGCCAGTTTGTTCGCGTTTTTTCTTTTTTTTTTTTTCTTTTTACTTTAATCGACAACAACCTTTGGTCAATAGAACGGCTGTTTTGCTCAAGGGAAGAACGGTTTTGTTTCACTTTGCGAAACTTTCCTGGCGTTCTAGACTGCTACCTGTGGAGTCTTAAAATTTTAATGCTTTTTTATTGACATAAGATCTAAGAGTGTTATTATTCGCCGCAAACCATTTGTTTATTTTTTTTTTCTTTACATTAACCGGCAGAGAAACATGATGGAAATAGCACTCATATTGACTGCAGAAGGAAGAAAACATTTAGTTCTACATGAATAAATCGTTTGGTGCTTTGGATTAATGTGAATACACTACGATGAGAGAAAAACGCTTGACTGACATGTCTGCATCGCGATCGGGTAAGTTTTAATTTTAAAAACGGTATCATTGTTTAAATCATAATTATATTATTAATTTGACATGATTTTAGATCATTATGCTGCAAGTAAGCTCAATACCTCATAGAAATTAATGCTTTTTTCTTTGTCATTTAGTCTGAATGAAAGCGGTGGCAAAAACAAAGTATCACGCTCTGCAAAATAAAGACCATTCACAAAACCATTCTTTTGTCTCTCTGTCTTTCTATCACCAATCGCCTGTTTCCTGTTTGCTGTCTATCTCTGTCTGTTTGTCTCTGCGTATTTTTTTTCCTCTCCCTCCCTCCAACTCCATATGTATTTTTTATTCTCTTTCTGCTAGTCATCTTTCAGTTTTTGAAACTGCATTTCAATACTATTTTTTCTGTGTCTCCGATTCCTATCGCCATATATGTTAAATGTCTTCCCGACTGTACTACTGCAGCAATACCATGTTTTTTGTGTATTTACGGATTAACAATTCTTTTGACTTTGTTTTAAAGATAAATGAATTCGAATCTCTATCACAAACAGTGCGTGTCTTCATAAAGGCATTTGTGTATTATTTACAACTTTACTAGTCTTCTCCGATCCTTTTCACTAGGCCGCTCAATGCATCACCTACTTTTATGTACCGCCTCTGTGGAGTTACGTTGTATTTTGCGAAACAGGCACTTCTTGTGATGTGCATACATGGCATGCCAATTAGGCTCGCGCCTACACAAAAAGCTAATCTGAAACAGCTTCCTTTCTGCACCTCTCCCTCTCCTTTTCTCCCTGGTGGTACCCAACTACTTCATCTGTACGAAGCAAGGAAAATTGTGTAAAGTACTTTTCTCAACAGCGCCGCGCAGCAGCAAGTATCAGAATAAGAAACAACACCTACCATTTTCTAATCCCATATCAGTAAACTATCTTCGCCAAACATTAGTTCATAAATACAATGATTGAAATCTGGATAAACGAAAACCTGTGACAGCGAGCATTTATATCACAATCAGGTCAACTATTTCTAGAGTGCTAATTCAATTTTTCTCTCCTAATTTGAAAAGCTGTAGGAAAAAAGCTTTTCCTTTATATTTCATGAAGTTTCGCCAATGATATATAAACTATTGATAGGTTTCAACTTGGTATGTTGTTTTTATTCTCTAAAATAATGATCCCTCAAAATTTGTGACGGAAAAAAGTTAAGTTTCATGTTACTGGCGAAGATTTTGTTTAGCAAAAGTCGAAACATTGATTATTTTCATAAAAATGTGGCCGCGAAAATATAACTCTTTTAGAAAAATCTTCTGAAACTTTTCTGCCGAAAAGTCTGTTCAAACTAGAATCAGCGTAAGAGAAGGATTATACAATAAGTAGGTAAGTCTCTTTGTTCTTTTTTTTGTTTTTGTTTTTTTTTTTTTATTAAAATTTTTTTTTATTCTCAAAATAATGTTTCCCATTCTCTAAAGGGATAATTTGAAATAGTTTATTTGTTATTAATGGGATTACTTCTTTAAGCTTTAGAGCCGACCATGAAAACATGTAGAAATTTTTGACGGATAGCTTGGCGTAAAATATTTTAAATTTAATGCTCTCGCCATGATATTTCAGGAAACATTTCGTTACCAGTTGCTCTACATGTTCAGTGGAGACTGAGAAATGTTCTTATAGGCCATTAAGTTTACAGTTGTTAGACAAATATCTGACACCTCTTGTTAAATAATTCCTCTCGTACTTCTTTCAATTATATTGTTTAATACGTCCCTGTCGATGGTACCAACCAAGCTTAGTAAAAGACATTCAATAAAACTCAATAATACTATATTCTCAACACACATACACAAAAAATGGGCATTTTGAAACGCAGGTTCAATTTTGTTGTTAAAGTAAAATGCATTACCGCTTCGGAAGCAAAGGCGATTATTTCCTGCTCTCTTTTGTTATTTTTTCTTTACAAATCCATTTTGCTACCATAGAGCTTCTTTGTTGATAGCTTCCTTAATATGTTCTTCTGCATCGATTGGTTTTTGACAGCATTCTTTTACCTACTCTTGACCTATCGATTAAGCCCTATAGGAACTCATATGACCTGCAAACGACTTCATAATAGACATTGAATGGAGATTGATTTCTTTTATTCTTTTTGTTCCCATTTACTGAGAGAACGGAACGCTCAGTGCCATAATGCCGTTCGCTTAGAGTGGAATCAAATTTCATATCATAATGTGCTGGTATCCATGAAGCATTTCTCAGAACTGAACTTCGAGAGGGATAAAGAATAGTGGCTTCCTTGCAATCAGCTAGAAAAACACCAATAATGACAATAACTGCAACACCACCACCACCATCACCACCATCACCACCACTAACTACTACTACTACTACTACTACTACTACTACTACTACTACTACTACTACTACTACTACTACTACTACTACTACTACTACTACTACTACTACTACTACTACTACTACTACTACTACAACAAAATGAACAACAGCATCAACAATATATTTTCAAGAAGAGCTTCTCGAAACCCTGCAACTTACAGATGGACATAGGCTTAGAAGGAAATTATCCCAGTCTTTCGTCAATTAAACTTTATTCTTCTAGATGCGAATTGATAGAACAAAGTATTTTTAACTACGACAGGGTGTCTCAAAAAAGATGGCACCCTCTATTTTTGTGATTATTTCAAAACCAACAGAGAAAAGAAGTTGAGATTTGCACACAAGTAACTTCCGCTTATGTGACAGGCATGTGCAAAATTTTAGAGAAAATGATTGAGACACATTGAAATGGCGCTTCGAAGTGCAAAGGAAGTATTTTTTTGCAAAGTTACGGTGCGTCACCCTTTCTTTCCCGCGCTTGCGTTTTCCTCCCAAAGCCCTACTGAGCACTATTGAAAGCCTTAATTTCTATACGTCAGTTAATGACGTCACATGGCAACAACTTAATTTATAAAGAAATCAATTTCATAGTCCAAGACACTCTTCATTTGCCATGGCACCGTGGACAGACGTAGAGAAGGCCTTTTGTGTCCGTCTCTACACTAAGACAGGCAGCATACTGCAGACACAACAAAAGTTTCGACACTACTTCAACTTGCGTAGATGTCCAGCCAAAAATTCTATCTTTAGGTGGTCAAACAAGTTTGAAACGTTTGGCAGCACAGAAAATCGTCACCGAAAGCGAGCGGGACAGGCAACTAACTCTGGTCGCCCGAAAACGAAGAAAATGCCGCTATTGTCTTCCAGTCCGTCCAGGCGGATCACAAGAAATCAATAAGACGGAGAAGTCAGGAACTTAGCCTGTCTAGGAGCAGTGTGCACAGAATTTTGCATTCCAATCTGCAGATGCAATCGTTCTCACTGCAAGTCAAGCAGCGGTTGAACGATCAGGACAAGGGGCAGAGGGTGCTCATGTGCCAGTGGTTCCGTGAACGTCTTCGTTGTGAGCCTGACTTTCTTGACAATGTGTGGTTCACGGACGAAGCCCATTTTTATTTGTCTGGAGATGTTTCCTCACAAAGTGCATTTTACTGGGGGAGATCTCCACCTGAGTATGTTCTCGAACGGCCCCTTCACGCGGAGAAATGTACTGCTTGGGCTGCTATCAGTACTCAAGGAATTATTGGCCCCATCTGGTTTGTCGACGACGAGAACGAAACAACGACAATCAACGCAGAGCGTTACATGGGTGTGTTGAAGCAATTCTTCGTTAACTGAAAAGAAAACATGTCGATGTGGACTCCCAATGGTTCATGCAGGATGGGGCTACTCCCCACTGCGAACTGTACCCTTCAGTGGCTCAGATCAAAGTTCCAGGACCGAATCATCAGTAGACGCACTACAGTTGAATGGGCTCCTCATTCTCCGGACCTGAATCCCTGCGATTTTTACTTGTGGGGTTATTTGAAAGCAGTTTCCTATCGTGGCAAGCCGGCTGATCTGGAAGAATTGAAACAAGCAGTTGAGGAAACTGTTCGTGGCATTCCGATGGCAACATGCAAGGCTGTCATCGCAAACTTCGCCAAAAGAGTTGAAAGGTGCTTGGCCGTCAATGGGACGCACTTTGAGCATATGCCATTCTAAAATTAATAATTGTTAAATGAGTCAATAAAACTAGATCTATTTACTGTATTTCTTCAGCTTTTACTCGCCTATCTTTGCATTTTCTTTTCACAGTTTTTTTTTCCAGTTGCCCCCACCGGCCACCTGATTTATATTGTTTCAAAACACGTTTTTCAAGTTTGACGTTAATCCTGTTCAATTTCATTTTCACTACTTTTTTTAATCTTTGCTGTTGGTTGAGCTTTTGTTCCTTGTTTACAAAAATTGCACACAAGTTGCTACATATACTGTTCTATGTTGAGCCTAAATTGTTTTACTACACGTTTAACAGTTACTGTTTTATTGAAAATTTCGAGGGTGCCATCTTTTTTGAAACGGGTTGTACTTTTAGTATAAGATATTGATGCAATTTTGTTACAGAATTTTAAGAAATTAGACGATCGCAAATATAATTTTCCGCAAGCATGTCTTTTTGTCGTTCTCTTAACTGTTATTTATTTCGAAAACATGTGATAAACTTGAGCAAGTGAGTTCAGAAAGTGCAGAAGAAATGTGAAAGATCACTAGCAAAGTTGTCAATAAAATTATTGTTTTTTTCCCTTTTATTGAAAATAGTCTTATAACAAGCTATTTAGCCTACTATACTCATTTCTGATACATTGAAAACATTCAACGTTTTAAGAGAGAAAAGAGTATTAAATATCGGATGCTTTGTTTGTGGTAAAGTTTTGAGCTTAAAATTTTAACCTTTACTATACGAAAAAGGTCAATACTGCGACTTAGCTGATTGATCTTTGAATTTCATTTCTTTTAAAACGATTTCTGAGACCCTGTTTTCAGTGGTTTGCGTTATTAATTCTTGGTTAACGGTTGCAAGTTCAGGTCTAACAAAATCAATTGCTGTTAAAATAAATATACAGATATTGTCAAGCAAATCATCGCTTTGCCCAGACCTTTCATTTGTAAAATAACCTCTCAGCCGCAAGAAATGCAATACAGTCAATATTAGGTAATAAACCAAATTTACAGTCTTAAACCTGAAACTCGAGAAGAGGCTACCAATCTTGTAAAATGATTGTTTTTCTAACTATACCACGGGTTACTGATTGGGCCGGTTCTATGAAGAGCACCTAAAGTCAGGTACGCTTCGTGAAACCGTACCAATGAGTCTCCATTGTCATGATTTTGACTCTGAAGTTTGGTGCTCTCAGAAAAGCTGTTGTTAATGATAGTACAAAACTATCGGCAATTTTCGCGCTGTTTCTATGTATTCCATTCTTTGCATTCAGGTGCTTCTTTTTTTTTCTTTTGATTTTTTCCTTATTATAATAATGTTAAAATTTCTCCCATTTTAGTTCAGGCCCTGAACGATTTTACACGTCATTTGACTTATTAGAGTGATTACTCCTTGGTTTGTTTTCCTTTCCACTTAGATTAATTTCCTGGCTACACCCCTATGGACTCACCCACCTGGTGCTTCCAACCTACTTTTGTATAAACCTTGTCTAGTATTATACCCTTGTACCAATTCTCACCAAGTATAGATATTATTTGATACTCCTACCGTGCCATACACACTTATGTACTTGTTTTTTTTTTTTTTTTCAAGAATAGAAAAGAAGAAAAAATTTTTTTTTAAATCGTTTAAATCTGAAATATATTTTCGTTCACGAAGGGGCTTGATTTTGTTTTTGGTGTCCTTCTTTCTATAAAAAAAAATAAGGACTTAAATTATCAATAATCTCGCAACGTTCTGAAACACAACTAAAACAAGAATAATTATTTGATGGAATGTTTTTGCGAAGGCGAGTACAAAGCATACTAAACTCGTTGCTAACATTTCTAATTTCATAAAAGTAACCAAAACTGAATCAGTTGCAGTGACGAGAAAACATGTTATTAGAAACAATAAAAAAATGTTTAAAAAGATGAAACTTCCTCGTTTGGTTGTTAATTAATATGAACAAACTATCTCAACGTTTTTCATATGATAATAGTGTCCTCTGAAAAAACTACAAGGAAAAAAAATCACGCTTGTTATGTGTGTGTGTGTGTGTGTGTGTGTGGAGAGAGAGAGAGAGAGAGAGAGAGAGAGAGAGAGAGAGGGAGAAAGGGGGAGGGAGGGAGGGAGAATCTGATAGGCAAGAGAACAAAAAAGGAGAAATGAGCTGAATCTTCAGCCGGCCGTTCACTCGCTCTCCTTCCCCTCCCCCACCTCTTCCAGGCACACCCTCTCTCTCTCTCTCTCTCTCTCTCTCTCTCTCTCTCTCTCTCTCTCTCTCTCTCTCTCTCTCTCTCTCTCTCTCTCTCTCTCTCTCTCTCTCTCTCTCTCTCTCTCTCTCCACTCCCTCGCTTTATAGCCCCTTTCTCAATACTCATGCAAAATCATGTTGCGAAATAACGTAACCTGAACTTATACGAGCCACATGATTGCATTATCTCTTTTTCCGGCTGCCTCTCTAACGCTCTATTGTGTTCAGTGTTGAAGTTCGTGATCAAGACCATGGATTTCTTTAGATTTGTGAGGAGATAACGAAATTTCTTTGGAAAGAGAATGAAATAAAAACGCCTTTTTTACCCCCAAGTAATTGTCATTCAAGAATTGTATATCTTTTTTTTTTCCGAAACGTCCTTTCTCTACTGGATTTTAGTTTTCTTTTTTTTTCTCTGACTTGTATTTTTTATCTCTATACCTATTTCCTTCTTCTTTCTCTGTCAATATCTATCTTTCTCCTCTTGTCTCTCCCTTTTCATCTAACTATGTATGTCTTTCTGCTTTTTTCCCCTTCTATTTATTTGTCATTATCTCTTTCCTTACCTTTTTTGTCAAACTGTCCTCTTACAATTCTTCCTCCCCCCCACCCCCTCTCTCTCTCTCTCTCTCTCTCTCTCTCTCTCTCTCTCTCTCTCTCTTTCTCTCTCTCTCTTTTTTGTGCATATTATGCACATACATTAAAGAATAATCGTGCCACGAGGCATTTGGTACAAAGTTAGCATGCATGCCATACAACAGTAAGAAGCAGATCCCTAAAACAATGCACATAATAAGGATAGGTGCTCACTCATGCGTATCAAACTCGCCACAGACCTACATTACGTGTAGTCACGCATTACGCTCTGTGTGTGTGCACCGTTCTGAATTGGCGATGATCAGATCTTCGATCTCCAGCTCATTGAACAAAGACTAGACTGTCTTCTCTGCCAGAAGGTTCTGATTTCACGCTCTGATCAGGCCTCAGCCTTTAAAACGCCAATGCCTGGCCCTATTTCATAACCCATTGATCAAGAGCTTTCGGCTGCAAGAATGGTTTGGTTTGAATTATTAATCTCTTGATTAGAAAAAAAAAGAAAAAGAAGAATTATATTGTTATGTCATCTTGTTGATAGATGCGCGAATATTCTAGACACAATAGATCTTGTTTATTTGCTAAAAAGATTTAAGAAGAGAAATTTATTTTGTGTGATATGATAAAGATTTTTTTTTATTCAAATTTTCTTAAACGATTGTTTCTAAGAAAGCGTCTAATTTGGAGACAACAAAAAATGTGATTTTGCAATGACGAAAAGAAAAAAAAATAGATGGCTTGAAATTAAGCTTCATAAGCGTAGAAGACAAAGAAAGAAAGGCAGTAAAAAATGAAACAGAGAGAGAAAAGGGGGGGAGGGAGTGAAAGAGAGTGAGGAGTGAGAGAGAGAGGGAGAGAGAGAGAAAGGCAGTAAAAAATGAAACAGAGAGAGAAAAGGGGGGGAGGGAGTGAAAGAGAGTGAGGAGTGAGAGAGAGAGGGAGAGAGAGAGGCGCACGCATGATTATATCATTGAGAGAAAAGGAATTTGTAAAAAAAAAAAGAAAGGGGAGTGGGCGAAGGGACGGACGAAAAGAAAACAAATTCAATAACGATTAAAGCCAGACCAACTGGAAGCAAATTATATATATATATATATATATATATATATATATATATATATATATATATATATATATATATTAAACGATCCAGTCAAAAACCCATACGGTATTCCTATTCGGAATATCTGATCTTGCATGTATAATAATGCCACGATATGAACACCATATTGTGAAAGAACACATGTGCCTCTCGAGGTAATTATGTTAGCCGACGTGGGAAGACGTTTCTTAAAGCAAGATATTGTGGAAGTACCGTTCTGTACATAACAATCCAGTCTTTGAATTCTCTCAACAGTCACGAAGAATTATGGAATTCGATTGTCTGGGTATTCTAACGTCACACATTATTATACCTGCTGTAAAAATCTCTAATTAGAAAATTTACAAGCAACTGGCCGTCAATGTTTTTCGTTACCGGTGTAAACTAAAGGTTTGCCAATAGACATACTTAGCACCATAAAATGCGTACTCAATAACATGATAAGACCCTTGAAGAAATTTAGAGCATGTTAAAATAAAATAGAATTACCAGAAAAAGCCTACAACAGAGTTCAATTGTATATATTATAACGCAAAAGAATATGGTCTTGAATTTCTTTGCTTTTGAGGCTTTCGTCATATTTCAGTAGCAAGAGGAAACAAAAAATAATAATAAAATATAAATACCATATTAATTTATGAGTTGTATTTTAGACTTGATTTATGCCATTCAATTTACATTTTTTTAAACACTTAATTCAAAAGAAATTGTCAAATTTCAAAAATGAAACTCTGAAACCATTCTTTAGATGTTGAATAGAACCATAGCATAATAGAACAATCATTGTGTTCTGCTTCGAGAGGAAAAAGGTGAGGTAGGGGGGAGGTGGGAGCGCGGACTTGCTTATTTAGTTGCGCTGCATGAATCAGTCTCCGCGACACGAAGGAAACAAAGATATTGATCACAATGGGCCTCAGGTAAACTACAATAGAGCCACAGGCAATGAGCTCATATCAAAGGAGGCTAGGTCTAAGCTGCGCTTAAAAAAAATTAAAGTAATTAGGCTTCGGTTGTCTGAGGATAAGGAAAACATGCCTGCTTTTTTTTTATTCCTGAAATCCATGCTTGGAACCACAGTAGAAGCTTAGTATGTGAGCTCTAGGAGAAAAAAAAAGAGGTTGGGGGGAGGAAAGAAGACGAAGGGAAAGAGGAGTGGATTGTTAAAAAGAAGAAGTAAGAAAGAGGAGAGGCTGGGGGAGGTGGAAGCGTGGAGGGCATTTAGAGACATATATTATTAAGCGAAACATATAGAATTACTCATTGTGGAAAAGAAGTCAAAGTAGAGGGGAAAACGATATGTACTATTAACTTTTAAAGCGGCAATATTTAATTACTTTTCGGTTGACAAATTATAGAACGATCTTTGCTGAAACTGTAAACTTCAATTCGCTCTAGACTTTGTTGGAAATAATCATGAGTTTAGAATAGGTCGAGATCTCTTGGAATAGGTTTCGATTAGGTCATGGAAAGCTAAGGTTAATGGTCATTCAACGTAAAAGATGAAAACCCAAAAGGCAAGCTTCGCTTCGCTACCTGTTTGAAAAGTTGAGGCGACAGTACCTCTGCTGACTTAAGACTGGAACAGAGGCATGCCCAGACACTCAGTATTGTGTAGTTATGAACTAAACACCTGCAGACCAACTGTAGGAAGTAGATTCACAGTGACTTTTGTTGGTGTTCCTAACTTCGGTAGGTAATAGAATGAATTGTGTGTAATTACTAGTAAAGGATAAGAGTTAAAACTATGTTGAAAACGAGATAAATATGTTCTTTATAATTTTTTTTCATTTTTCTGTAAAATTGTTTTTTTCAAAGTAGTTCTGTCTCTCTGTACCTCTCAGTCACACTATTTTCTTTACTGTCTCATTCGTATTTTTTTCTTTTTATCTGTCCATTTTCTGCTTCTCTTTCTCCGTATCTCTCTCTCTCTCCCTCTCCCTCTCTTTATCTCTCTCTCTCAGAGTTCTTTCTCTGCATATTCCTAGTTTTTTTTTCTATGAGTCTGTCTGTTTTTCTCCCTATTTCCTTGTATCTTTCTAACACTCTACTCTTTCTCGTATTTTATCCTATTAGAAATAAAACCATCCTTTTTTGATATATTTACAATTTTATGTGCGTATCATATTTATTTCTATATCTCTATCTCTGCTCTTCCAAAATGGTGTTAAAACAAATAAAACTTTAAAATGTGTGACCTAGGCCTTTTATATTTATAAAACATTTTGTCCTTTTTAGACATTTTGTTGCCCACAGTTGGAAGCGAAAGTAAATCTTATTGTATGACTGCCGTTGATCAGAAAACTTTATTTGTTATGTTTTAAAAATCATTTAACAAAATAAACCAATCATTGAAGCTCATATTTTTTTTGCGGTTCATCATTTGGATTTGGTTCAGGCTGATTATAACCGAGGCGTTCTTCTGGAACTGTCCTTTTTTTTTCTACCTTTTTAAAATCTTTAACTTCTCTGTATTTTCCACTCATTATTCATAGAACTATCTGTTTCTCCTGGGTTAGATGAATAAATCGTCTACCTAGACCAAGGCATCATTTCATAGCCTGTACTAAAACAGAATCTTTGACTTAAGTAAAGGCTTAATGCTGCATTACTCTTATTTTCCCGAAATCCATGTTAGCCCCTTCGCATATATCCTACTGAATGGGATTCTCTTATTTTTTTCATGTGTCTGATTATGAAGATTTCACATATATCCTACAAGATGCAACTTCCGTCACCATGAATTCCATGATAGGCACTTTGCATATACTGTACAAGATACAACTCTACCTTCCGTTGTTCACATGATAATTACTTCCGATATAGGATGTGACTCTCTTTTGCGTGAATTCCATGTCACACATTCACATATATACATAAAGATTGCGACTCTCCTTTCCATGAATTCAATGATAGACACTTCGAATAATTAGGCCTATGTAACTTACAACATGCGATTCGTTGTACCTACTATTTAGATCTACTGCCATTTATTGCACATCGAGATACTCTGTTCTATATTGTGTCAACAGTAACGTGAACAGTCCCTGCTTCAACCATAATTAAGAATTTTATATTCATGAAAACGATATGATCCGATCTTTCCCAGGTGAAGAGTCCTGTCACGAGCCACCAGGGACCTACTATGGCGCTACCCTGACATCACAATTGGGTGGCGCTAAACCGAACCGGGGTTCCATCAGGTCGCTAGAATGTAGCCGAGTGTATGCTCGAACTACAAGAATCTCAGACACTATAATCGGAGATAAGTTTGGTTTTTGTTCTAGACCTACATCTGCCCAGAGCCGAGGGACTACCACTAGAAGCAGAGCCACGTCTGCTAAAAGCATTGCAACTTCTACGCGTAGTGATATCGTTTCAGCCCCCGACAGAGTGACACCGGCACGGAGCAAGCTGACGTCTGCAAGAAGTCGAGTTACGTCCACCGAAAATGGTTGGGAGTCGACTCGCACCAGTACATTGTGTACATCCTCCCTGATCCGACCGATGACCTCGGTAGCCATGACAGGGACGTCGTCTTCCTGCGGTAGGAGAAGCTTGCGCACCAGGAAGAAATCGTCGTGCAGCGTAGCATCTACAGGGTTAACGTCCAGGACTGGTAATAGATCTCACACGGAATTTAATGCATTCCATTTCGGCATGTCCGTGTGGCTTCTGGAGGTAAATTTGATATACATTTCATAGATATAAGTTTAAAAAAATGAAATGAGTTATGGTATGAAAGTACACAGATTTTTCCTTTATTCTTTATCTCAATTTGGGTGACAACCGACGATATTATTTTTGTCATATCTCTGAAGTAGCAATGGCAACCAATTACACTTTTTCTTTAATTCATAAAAATCTCAAAATAAAAAAAAGGAAATGCCCTTAATTGTTTACGATTCGATTACAATTCTGTACTAGACAGTTTTATTTTGTTATTATTTTGCAATATATGTGTACGTTTGCGATGATTTAAAAACTCTTTCAAAGACACTTCTTTCCCCGTTTATCGAATAGTTTTAATTATGTGGCACAAATTGAAAATGAAGTTAAAAGTCCTAAAGGGTGTCTGAAAAAAAATGGTGCAAGAAGTTGGAATAAATTATCAGGGAGCGATAGATTTTACAGATGATTAATATCTGTGATTAAATAATCATATAAGCATTTCAATGTTTATTGAACGTGTAAAATATTCTATAAACTTTGTTCAGTTCACATGTAAAAAATCAAATGACGTATAAAAAAAATCCGGTTTGACCCTATTTATATTGTTTTATCAAAACCACACATCAGAAAGCTGTAAGATGGAAACGCTGGGCAATGTAAATGTTAATTAAATGTCTCGAATTTTTTTTCCTTTTCTTTCCGTTGCATTTGTATTCCGAACTAATTGAAGGAGATAGATAGCCGCATGTTTTTGTAGGTTTCTCTTTTTTTTTTGTACCAAAAATGTTTCGAATCTGATATAAACAAAGTGATTCAGTATTGTATGATTGAAATAATCACTCTGACAAATTTTTTTTCTTTTTCTTTCTCTTTCTTTCTTTTTTTTTTCTTTTATTTTGAATTCCATTAACCGTTCCCAGAAAGGATCTCTTGTATACACCAAGCAGGCTGATGCTGGATTTTTCCACCAAAGCAATTGTTATATTGTGTTACAGGTAAATGTCTCTTCTTTTATCAACAACAATTAACAAAAGCAGCAATAATAATAATAATAATAATAATAATAATAATAATAATAATAATAATAATAATAATAATAATAATAATAATAATAATAATAATAGTAATAATAATAATAATAATAATAATAATAATAATAATAATAATAATAATAATAATAATAATAATAATAATAATAATAATAATAATAATAATAATAATAATAATAATAATAATAATAATAGTAATAATAATAATAATTATAATAATAGATTCCTTCTCTAAACTTTCAAGACAATGTTAAGAAACATTACCATCTTTAGAATTACTTTAATAAAAACGTTTCATCATCGTCATTATATTCGTGTTCTTTACTCAGATTCTAATACGCCTATTGGCGTTTAAGAACAGTTAGAGACAAATATTTGCAAAGTTTCGATGGAAATTAAAAGCACTGCTCTCTATCTTAATGTGCATTGACTAAATGTAATGTAACGACATAACTTTTTCATAAGGGCAAAATACATAATTAAAGCGCTCAAAGCGAACAGACTAATGTAATTAACATTTTGTTTCCTACTGACCAGGTTGATGCGGATGATACAACCTACCTCCACATGTGGCACGGCAGCCTGTCTGCTACTGTGAGTCTTCGCTATTTTTCTTGCTATATCCTTCTCCAGTTTTCAGCTTCCAGATTTAGAAAAAAAGAATGCTAAATCGATATCTCAACACGAGTCTCGAGTATTACGGAGCGCCAGATAGCTCAGTCGTTAGAGGGTTGTACTAAAGTGTAAAACACCCATGGTTCGATTCATGGTTGAGACATCTGGAGGTGGGATCACTTCCGATTTAACCGTCTCAATCTCTGGCTTAACAGAGGCTGCCGCTTCCTTATAATATTCCTAGGGAAATGTGGTGTGCCGCAAAGTGAGAATCAATACCGCTTATCAGACCGCCTCAAAAGTTATTTTTTTATATTATTTCGAATACTTTTTTACCTTGAAAAAATTTCTCGAAAGTTGTACTTTGATAGAGAGGTCGTCTCTTTAAATGCGGCCCGATCATGAGCCAAGTGTTAAATCCCAGCTTTTTCTGTTTTCAGAGTGAACAACAAGTTATGAATAAATACATGAAAAAGATGGATCTTGCGCTGGAGGGAGCTTCTTTTCTCTCCATAGAGGTAGAAAACATTTTTTTTTGTATAAATTTATAAATTAATGTTGCAAATCTTCATAAAAACGATGGATGCATGCGAATTACTAAAAACAGGAATCTAAACGAGACAAGAAGCAACAAAAGTTTTTGCAATAGTATAGAGGAATAGGAAATATTTACTAAAGGCTGTCTTTAATTACTTGACTAAAAAAAACACCATTACGTGTTTTCCTTTAATTTCACCATAAAGCTGTGTTGTTGTTATTATTTTTTTTTTGTCTAAAAACCATTTAAACTGTGTTATAATTTATTTGAATAGTTGGAAAAATGTATCAAAGTTTTTCAAAAAATAACTCGTTAGACTAACATCTCACCTTCAGTCGGATCTTTTAAAACTAACAGTCAAAAGAATCAATATAATTTTAATTTCCTTCACATCTTTTTGATGACGAGATTTCCCTTTTTCTTTCTATTTATCATCAGCACGAAGGCCATGAAACATCTACCTTCCTTAGTCACTTTGAAGATGGCATTGTGTAAGTAGCACGTTTGTATGATTTAAAAAGGATGTATTCAACGAGATCTCAATAATTTATAGGCTTGTGATGGAACTTATTAAGGGCCTGTACAGCTAAAGAGCAAATAAATTGTCGCCTTCGAGGATTTTTATTCGTAAGTTCATTGAAAAAGACTTTACTTGTTTTTGAGCATTTTAAAATCACATGACCTGAGGAATCTCCTTTTTGGGTACAGAGGGGGAAAGGGTGTCATTATTAATGATTAGAATCAGATTAAGTTCATTTAGTTTTATGTCAATGCATACTTTTATGTGAACGTAAAAAATATATTTTATGATTTAGACCGTCGGCCTATATATTGGTTTCAACAAAATGTCAATGGCCAATAAAACCACAGGAGTTCACTTTTCTGCGAAATCAGTGAGGAGATATTTAGAGGAGGGGTGGGAAAATTGAACAAAGACTTACAAAGTTAAACGGTTGGCATATTTTGGGGGTTGGCACTCGGAATGACCTGAGCTAATTTAGGTCTCGAGAGAAACCCTGCTTTTTAAATTATTAAAATCAAGTTCGACAAAATTCGCGGACTATAATGGAATTTCCATTACTAGATAATATTATATACTGTTTCACACTTGAATGGAACCAGGGAACCAACATGAAAAACAATGTAATACCTTAGGCACTGATACCCTCATTATCTCTTTCTTTCTTTTTTTTTAATTGTACCATAATGTACTTGCTGAGTGCAGTTTGAGTCACAGTACCACAATTCTAAACGATCCCGATCTGGAGCTTTCACTGCAACGTCTTATCTATAATTATCGCTAAATCAAACAAATCACAAGAGGATCTTCAAGAGAACTTACATGCGCATACATGCACGACTCAGGCTTTTGCTATGTCTCACTATAAAGGTCATGGTAGCAGTGGCCATTCTTGACGATCAAAGGCCTTTGGTTGTACCATAGTTTTATGGTAAACCCTAGATCTTGCAATCAACATTGCATCCGATAGAACCTCGAGTCTACTTATCATTTCTCTTCAATTTCAGGTCTGAAGTTATAATTAGTTCCAAAGGTAGATATCCAATTCTATATAATTATGATGGCAGCTTAATAATCAAATTTCTTATATTTTAGGGTGTTGATGCTGTTTTAAATTCATTTATCACACAAAAAAACTACGATATCTTGTTACAGAGGTATGGCTTTCTCTTCCACAGAGTCGTAGAGGGCAAACGCAAACAACTAGTCAGCAGGGCTTCCAAGTACGTCAAGCGTCTGTACAGAGTTCAAGGACTTAAATACCCAAGAGCTATCTGTGTAAGCTTGGCACTTTTAACTGACCAAAGACAATGCATAGATATAAAATGATTATATTCCATAGTCATCTAATAGCTCTTTGAGCAACCTCAGCCCATTTTAAACAAAATGTTAAAATTAACGGAGTTTTGGTACAGAAATTTTAATAGTTGTAACAAAAAGTTGAAAGACACGGTTATTCATTGTTTGTTCTTTAACATAGGAGCACTTGTACCCTTTTGAACTCATCATAAACAATATAAAATGAATGACCTATGACCTATCTCTCTCTGCAGTGTGAGTGTGTTAGGTCAGAGGTTGCTGACCATCGTGTACTAATTCTGGATGGCTATCCGCGCATGTACGTCTGGATGGGACGGAGTACAGACTACGTCCTGAGGGTCAAGGTGCGTTGAAGTTATCGTTCACAACAAACTATTTTTGGCTTATGTCTTTCACAGAGAAATCAGTTAATTCATTCAAATCAAGCTCTGAAGACAATATTGTTTAGACTCTCTATTAATATATTGCCATGTCTGTTAAGTTGCCTGGATTTCTATCTGATTGTATGTTTGTCTCATCCATCTATCTCTTCAAATCTTTACCTATCTATCAGTCCACTTAACTTTCTTTCTATCTATCAATCTACTTAAACTTCTTTCTACCTATCTAAAAACTTAATAAATTCTCTCTCTCTCTCTGTCTCTCTCTCTCTGTCTCTCTCTCTCTCTCTCTCTCTCTCTCTCTCTCTCTCTATATATATATATATATATATATATATATATATATATATATATATATATATATATATATATATATTTCAGATTAAATTTATGCATATGATTAATAACCATCAAATCTGTGTTGCTCTTTTGCTATCTGCTTATGCACTGGACGAGTATCCTCCATGCAAACTTGTGTTGCCAATCCGTCGCTAAAACCTTTACCCAAGCATATCCTGTAAGTGTAACGTTAATTCTGATTCCTTTCAGGCAATGCGTTTAGCCAAGAAAATGCGTATGTGGCAAAGGGATGGAAAAGGACATATTGTAGTCATCGGTAAGACAATCCAATAAAATGACAGAAATATCAACGGTGTGTTATGAACATTTTTACCGTTTGTAACCGTCTGTAAGTCAGCAGTTCACAGAACGTTCCCCAAAAAACAAGACATGTTTTTATGATTGGTATAACTTAATTGTTCAGACTTTGGATAAGCCGTGTTATACATCTTAAAGTATAGAATGATATTTTTCATTGTAGCCATATTCTATGAGCTTTCTTGAACAATAGAAAGTTAAGGCTGATAAAAAATTTCGTTGAATCATAAGCAAAGCTTATAATACGATTAGAATTATCTACCTGAACTTCTTTTCCTTTTTAAAACTTTTTATTAAGCCTATTAAATGATTATAGTCAAATTGAAAGTATAAACTTAAAAAGTTGTATCATTTTGATGTA
>JAWDGP010006429.1:1150000-1172500 GCA_033675545.1 Elysia crispata
TTTAACCGCAGTTGTTACATTATCCTGCATCGTTATGATTCTGGTCTAGACGGGTGTGCTGGAGGCAGGATGCTTTACTATTGGGTTGTAAGTTGTAGCTAGCTTGATGAGTGAATTCATTGGGTTTTTTAAGAGCTAAATGCTTTCGAAGCATCTAGAGCATGTGTAAAAAGTTTCTTTTGACTTCTTATATATGATGATTTGCTAACGCACCTAGGATGTGCAATCATTACACATAGTATTTTATATTTCTATATAGCAAAGTCATAGACTCATATTACAAAACTTAAGGCATGGTGCATTATATGCCAGAATGAGTTGTTTTGTATCTATTGTCCTAAATTACGGTTTATATGCTTTTTTCCTTCTGTAAATTGCATTTGGTAAAGGTATTAAAAGCAAAAGGGTTTATTGGTACACTCTAAAGTGAACTTCCAATACACTCATGTCATTTGAAGTTAAATCTTCTCTGGAACCGAAAAGCTCGTGTCTCCTAATTTTCGTTGCTTTATTTCTCCGAATATCTGTCAATAGAGCTTGCGATATATTGGTATGTCTATACCTCAAAATTATGTTTTTATCACTCAAACGAGCTTTCTTTCTTTTAATTTTAGTGTTTTGTTGTTTCTTTTAAACTCTGGTACAAATTACCTTATTTTCACGTTTATCATCCCCACAGGGCAGCAAATGTAGTGGAGAGGAAGAGCTTCAGGCTCACAAGTCTGCGTGCACAATGGACGCTTCCCTGGGGCACACTTGCTCTGTGGTACGAGAGAAAACCGGTGAACTGTAATTTTTCTGTCATACCGTGACTCACACGCATTATTTTTTTCCAAGGCAATTAATTATGTTCCAAGTCACTGATTACATTTTTTCTAATACGTGTAAACATTAAGAAGAGTGGAAAATAATTATGCATGCTTTAGAAAATAGATGATGGTGTCAAGGGACATAAAAAAAAAATAAAGTAGGATAATGATGATGGTAATTTTCTCATATTGTTAACGTGAAAATAGAGAACTTTGGTCTATTTAATTATTTGATTGGTGTTTTAGAGGACCACGGGGTAAGGTAGTATTTAGCGTTTTTATCCTAAAGGAATACGTGTTTGTATTTAAGACAGATAGAGAGTGTAGAAGTACTATGAAGATGAGGAGAAAAAGAAGGAGAATCTTCAAGGATATGTCAATATGTTAGCTGGGTCTCAGATAATAACGGCAATAATATTTATGCACCTTATTGATATGATTGAGAAATAATCACAGAGTAAACTGACACAAAAAGTTTTGTAACAAAAATAAAACATATTCAAGTTATCAAAGCAAAGATGTTTTCCTTATCTCTACAACAGTTGAGAGTCCTCGATGGTAAAGAGCCAAGGCATTTCTTTACGGTTTTGCAAGGCAGTATGATCGTGGTAAGAAACCCTAGAAGGGGATATGGTTGTGTGTTTACTTTTCTTTTGAAAGTAGATATTTTCTAATGCCCCATGTTTTTAAATATACCATAGATACGGTAAATGCGGAGGCTCGTTCTGCTATTTAAGTCGTTTGGAAGCGATAGCCCCATACAATATTAAGGAAGAAATATTCAAAAATAAAATACCTTGTCCATATATTTAGTAATTCGTCGTTAAGTTTGGATTCAGAGTGCTTTGGGATTTAGATCAAGTATTATTTGAAATAACTATAGGGAATAAACACAGGACTCATTTGTACATCATTGTCGAGTTCATTTTAAGAAGGAAAAATATTTAAGACTAGTCACATAATATTATAAGCTTAGGGTATTATCTTTTAACTTTTTTTTTAGCCTTCCAACTCACGGAAAAGATTCATGATGGAGTCTACACCTCCCCCATCTAGTAAATAGAGTTTCTATGGAAGTTAGAGAAACCAAAGGGGCTCTGGTATTTTTTATATTAACTTATTTTTCTAATTTACCACCTTCAGGGTCGTTTTTGTATATGATTATCACAGATGTCGTGATAGGCTTAATTTAGTCATAGTTTTCAAAGGTCTCTTCTTTATTTACATTCAATGCTCACGAAATGATGTGGCCCCTAAAATCCGCGCTCTATTGTTCTCTAACTGGTATGATCCCCAAATAGAAAGATGGAGAGGCTATTGGGCTCCAGGTATATTTATAAATCCATGGTGGGAAGAATCCATGTGGTAGCAATTGAAAGAATGAAGATGTGAATATGACACCTAAATTATACCCTCTTACATTTGACTCTGATACCCTTATTTTTCATAGTACGATTCGGATCTACATTCACCTCAACAAGAAGACGATACGCCGACCAAACCGCTTTTAACAACTGGCATTCCCAACATGTTTTGCATTCGCGAGATCGGGCCAGAATGCATGCGTGTGGAACAGGTATCACTATTTTTTTTTTCATTCCAAGATAAAAAGTTTTTTTGTCTTTTTTCTTTTAACATTTATTCAGCATTGATTAATTAAGTAATTCAGTACACTCAGTTTTCATAAGACTGAAAGATTCCGACATTCAAGTTCAATATAAAACCTACAGCCATGTACTTCTTAGTCGTATTGTCAGAAAATGTATAATTGAAGTGGAATGGATTTCATTTATGTAAATAACTGTGAAAGACAAGATGCTGTATTGTTCAGTATATTTTATTTTAGTGTATGTGTAACAGTACAAGATTCTTCTATTTTTCCTCGCTCCATTACCAGGTACCGCCCCTGACAAGCTATCTCAACTCCTCAGCCGCCTTCCTGGTTATATCAGAGTCTCGGGTGGTGTGGTATGGCAAGGTACAAAATAGTTATGAATTAATTGTAAATTAACAGATCATTTAGGTATCATCTTTCAATTTAGAGATTAATATATGTTTCACCTCATTCGTGTTTTAGTAGATTTTATTGTATTTAGAATCCCCGTTTCGTCTCGTCAATCTCCTAAAGTTAAATTAATCTAAAATTGACTTTTTAAAATAAAAATCGGTGAACGTAAGATCCTTAAAGTCTATTGTATTACTTATTCCTTTCCGAGTAGTCATGCATATCGGTTTTATTACTGTAGCACAACAAGTTAGTTTTAAAAAGGAAGGGTAATTTAATGAGGATAGAAATCATAACCGGTCTATAATTTCTTACATGATGATATTTGCATTCTAATGACGATAATACGGGGATCGCTAATGCTTATCTTAATGATCACGATAAACCTGACTCTAATTAACTGTACGTCCATGTCTAATATGAGACGCCGTGATCTGATGGTAGCCTCTCAGATTTCAAAACAAAGTTCAGGATTCGATAACCAGTTGTACCAGAGAAGCGGAGCTCTTGCGAACTATTTTCTACTCGCAGTCCTCACCTCATCAAAGTCTACCTCTATATAGACAATAATAATTGTCCAATTATTGGAAGCTCAAGTCAGTAGAGTAATTAAAAGTTATCTTTAGAATCACTCATGTTGTAGAATGCTTCCTTATGAGTGAAAGATAGATATTATGTCGGTCTGTAATGGCAACGCGGAAAATACATTATACAGGGCTTTGATTTTATTATTTGATGATTGTGAAATGGATAATTTTCATCCAATGGTGATGTGATTGATTTCTCAAAACAGAATGCCCATGCAAATGAAAGAGAATACGCAAAGAATATGTTGACATACTTTTGTCCAGAAAGGTAAGACAGTTTTTGTACGCAAACGAGTAGTGAAAGCAAATAAAAGACCCATTTAAAATATTATCATTAAATGTATATCTCAAAAAGCAAGATAAAATATGAAAAGGAAATTTCGCTTATTTGCTAAATGCTACTTCCTCGTTAAATTCTTTTGCCATTTTTTTAAAGAATCACAAATATTTCAGCAAGTGCTTCATCAACAACAACAAAATGTGTTTTGATTTTTAATCCATGTTTCAGGTGTCGAGACTACAGCATCATCAACGAAGGAAAGGAAAACAGCGAGTTTTGGTTGACGGTGGAGAATAATGGAGATTATCCTAAAGAGTTTTGCAAACCGGTAAATATTAAGATAACTTGAGATTGATCAAAAAATATATAGACAAACACATATATATGTATATGTGTGTGTGTGTGTGTGTGTCAACTGAGTCAGGCTGTAAATCAAAGCAGTAGATAGCTGATAATGAGTGTTGAGATTACTGTAAAGTTCATTTGAAAAATGCAATAATGTTTGAATAAACACTTTCACACTCTTTCATCCTTTGGGTCTTTTCATGATAGATTTTTTAATATCATCTCATCCATTTTCGTCACACTTGGAGACGGCCAATTTATATTAGAAAATGGTATTGATAAGAATGAGTGCCATACAAAGATTTAAAGTTGTGTGAAATCAGGGTGAGCGATAAAATTTCTTAGTGTAGAAGGGAAAAAAATAAGAGTATTTTGTTTAGTTTGCGACTTCTTGATTCTCCAAACCTTATACAATGATGACTTGGCTTTTCATCAAGACAAAGATGGGATTGGTTAGATAGAAGTCTCTTCCACCACCAAATGTTTCAACTAGGATTGAAGTTTTGAAACTCTAACATCTTTATTCACAATCCAAAGCTCTACAAGTTGAGCTTTCTATAGTATATGTCTGGACTTTTAAGATTTTATTTTTTAATACTGAAATTGTTGTCTCTGTATTTCACCCGTACAGGAATCTGTGATGGGTTTAGTGGCATACTACTGCTGCACTTTATATAATTACGGTTTGTGTTTTGTTTTGTTTTGTTTTGTTTTGTTTTTTTTGCATTTTGGTTGACTGCTTCTTTTTGTCAACTGACATACATGTATCTATAAAACAATTTATATAATGTAAGGAGAGTTCCTTACAATTTCAAAATATGAGTAGGCCTATGACTCATAAGTGTATGTGCCTGCACACTCCCATCTTTCAGAAGTGAATCTTTTTCATCCACAGAAACTCTATCGACGAGTCCCAACTTTGACCAAGTGCAAAATGTATTTTGGGGAATGGTGTTTCCAAGATATTCCAAGTTTTTCCCAGGAGGTAAATCAGTGTTACAAGAAATTTTCAGAAAGTATTCCAAACTTTGTTCATAGTTTTTTTCTAGATAATCATGCTATGATACAAACTGCTGAACGTTTATAAGTACTAGTAATTACAGAAGTCAACGTACAAAATACAATCTTGACATGCTGAAATACAATACAGATAAGAATAGCAATTTAAATTCACAATGTGTGATTTATCCTTGCTATATACAGCCTTAGCATCAAAAACAACAACGGTTCAATTTTGGACTTTAGTAAAAAATGCTCTGTGTTACGAAAATATGTGAATGTTTCCTGATGAAAGAAGATATACATGTTTGGTGTATAAATTTCTTCAGAACTTAGTCTATTGTAAATCTAAAACATCTAATTAGACAGCGGATATTGATAGCAGTGTACCATTAAACTCAAGGAAAGTCATATTTGATGGTCATAAGGTAAGCAACAACACTAAAAGTCCAGAAAATAGTGCTTGAAAACTCTTTGTAATACTCAACACGATAAAACTTTTCCCCTAGATCCAACTGAACATTTATCCATCCATTGGTTTTATTCACAGGATCTAAATGAAACCGGTCTGTATATATTAGACAGTTACGACCAGGTGAGCGTTCTATTAGGTGTCAGTAAGCGTTTGTATGAGTTTAGCTCTTTCTTCTTAATTTTTTTTATGGATGTTGCTCTGAACTGCTTGATAAAATAGAAATCTTATACTATAGCTCTGTTATTAGTGTAATGAAATCATGAGATAAGTGAAATTTTTAAATATCTATAATGGTAGGCAAAAGTAAATATATATATGTAAATCAATTATCTTTCTCTTTCAAGTTAGTTGCTACTTTTTTAACAGGCTATTTTAACTAGCACTCAATTAGAAGTTAGTATTTCTTTAAACTTTTCGAAACTCTGAAAAAAGATTTAACACCAAACTTTCTTTGAAGTGAAAAGAGGAATTTCACTTTTGATGAAACTCATTTTTTTCCTTGCATTTCTATCTCTTTTGTGACAAATAACATAGGAAAGGCCTATATTTTCATTGCTAGCTATGTAAAAAGAAATTGTAATTCTGAACTGAATTTCTGAATAGTGATTTGACGCTAAGTTTCATGCAAACATAGTCTCATGATGATAACTAAATAAGCTCTGAAAAAAATCCTTCCCGGGTGGCAGTCCGTACAATTTCATTTGTCCTGTAAAATAAAAAAGGACCAGGGCACCAAAGCCCTGGTTATCAGTGATGAAATAAGGCTCCGTTCTCGGCTAATCATCTCATAGATTTCAAATATGCCAGCTTTATCTTTCTTGTTTCTTTTTAATGATGTTTTGTTGCCAAAAGTTATTACTGCGTCCGTAATAGATACATCTATTGTCAATAGAAACCGCACCACTATACTTTCTGAATTAGGTTGTAAAATGTAAATACTGTGTGTAATGGGGGTAGGGGGATTATGCGGAAAAACTGTACAGCGTATGATCATGTTTCTTTATTTAACTGAATATTTCAAATGTTTTTTTTTTCATATTTGAAACATGAACGCATTTTTAAATAGGTGCAAATATGGTGTGGATCAGGAGCATGGGACAGAGACTTCTCAGTTATCTCACAATTGTTAAAGGTATGTATTTTTTCCTATCGTTTAAAAAATTACACAAAAATATCTCTACAAAACTTCAGAATAAGCTTGTCTTCCAAATACTATAAAGAATAAGATTTATTATCAATGGTAAGTAAGTGAAAAAGATATATCAATATTAGTATTAAACAATTCGTTAATTCATGTTGTGAGGTATATAATTATGTACCATGTTTATAAAGATGTTTTGATCAGTGAAAATATCAAAACATTTTTTTTAAATTTATTCATTCATGCAAACACTGCGAGAGTAACCTAAACACGAATTGTTTAAGCATTAACATATTTCTTGATTCTCTATTTCAATCTGATAGTAAAAACAACTAATTTGGTACAGAAGTATAAATCATATTTATTCTGTTTTTACCTCTCACATAAAGGCCTATTTAGACAAGGACCCGTGTGCCAGATGCCAAGAAGATATGAGCATCTGGACAATCAACCAGAACTATGAGCCTTTTATCTTCGTCAGGCACTTCAGATCTTGGGATCCAGACGGATATGGAGTCGGTTTTAGTACATGTTTTGTGTCGCTAAATTTTTCTCTGAAAAATGTCCTCCAGTCTTGACTCCAAAAATCTCTTCTACTGTCACATGATGCGCTTGGCGCCTTGTTTGTTTTACTCTTCGCCCTTTCATGGAGGCATATTGATATGCTTGGAAGAAAGAATAGTGAGCTAATTTTGTATGATTTCGATAGATCCTTTTAAGCACTCATTATGTACAAATGGACGGCTTTGAATTTTAGCAAGGCAGTGCATCTCTGCGTCTGTATTTACATAGCCTTGTATTAAGAGTTTAGAAAAATCTTGAGGTACATTGTGATATATTGAATAAGCTGTTTCCCAGTTTTTCTGCGAGCAAATTCAATTTTTCCATCAATGTGCTGCCACCATAGGAAAAAAGAGCATAAAAAATTGCAATGTGAAAAAACATTTTTTTTTAATCTAGACAAGGCTCCAAAATTTATAGAACTCCTTGAAAACCCCAGGAGAAACTCAATTTAAGATCTGCTAAAGAACACTAAATGCGTAACTTGGGATTTTTTTTTTTCCAACAGGGACAAGTCGCATACCAAGCTGGAAGAAAGAGATTGCGACAAGAAAATGCCAGGATAGACATTGAGTGCCAGGTGAGCGATAATCAGTTTGAACTTAAGGCTCAGAACAATAATTTACAAATTCTTTATTGAGAATATTCAAATTTCCAAACGAATGGCTGAATAACAAAGCGCCGGCCCACTTATTAAATAAATCGTGCAGAGCCTAGATGCTTAGGCCTATGCTTATCATAATGTCCATTTTTCATAGAATTAGTTGGGCATGGTTACATATTCTTAATAATGTTTACTAAATGGTCTCTCATGAGCAAGACTGGTTAAGTGCAAAGAAAAGATACGACTTCTAAAGATTTCTCTCCCAAGGAACAGATTAGTTAGGTCCAGATTGCAGTAGGACCTTACTGCATGTACTTGTGTAATCGCGATAGATCAAATGTGGTTAAGGTAGTCCTTACACTAGTTACAGTCTTCAGACAGTACAGAACTTTCTGTACACTTCAGATAGTTTTATCCTTTTGTATTATGGTAGGCGTAATTTAGGGAAAACCTCGATAATAAAGAGAACTCTTGTCACAATTTAATTCTTTCATAGTAAAAGCGTTGTTTTCATTCCAAATATTGATACTGACAAAAGGAGGAAACAGAAAGAGTTGTGGTGGCTTATTAAGTGTCTGTGTGTGTGTGTGTATTGGGAATTGTTTGTATGCAAGCCTGATATATGCAATTGAACTATGTAAGCCATTTTGTGTGGCCAAAATTTACGCTTTTAAGCGGTTAGATTGTTTTAACTTCTCTCTATTTCCGATATTTTTTAATAGCACAAATGAGGGCAAAAACGTAGATTTTTGAAAAGTCTATGCATACTTCGGGTTCTTGCTATTTTCGATCTCAGTATGAATGGGTGGAGCTGTATATATTTTACATCACTCTGTTTTACATAAATATCAAGCTGTGTGGCTTTGAAGTTGAAAAATATGTAAAAATTATAGGAAAGATGATAAAATAATTAATGAAACAGTAAAATTAAAAAAAAAAAAAAAAGGATAAATTTATAGAAAGACCATTTCAATTTTTCAGATGATTGATGCTGGCTGCATCGATGCAATCAAAATCCCATACAAGAATTTGATCAAAGAGGAAGAACTGCCTGCTGAAATTGACCTGCATCATAAAGAGGTAAGGAAAGTTTACTCCTTTTTAATCAATGAATTAAAACTTTAAAAGCATTTTGATGTAAACCGCACTGTAAAATAGTTAAAGTTCCTAAGACTATCCTAGCAAACTACTCATCGATTAGAATTGTAAAAATTGTAAAACAAAATACAGTATAGTTATCATACTATCACAATTCAATAACAATTTTAAGAAATATAATGAATTTTTATTTAATCATAAAATAATGGTAAAAACAATTATTACCTTTTAAGTAAAACCCCATCCCTCCATAAAAAGAAAAGAAAACAAAAACAAAAAAATAATAATATGCAAATGAACAAAGCAGTTATATTTTCTACCACAGAACCATCTTTCGGATGCCGATTTTGCTCGAGTGATGCATCAATACAGAGCACAGTTCTATCGTTTGCCTCGGTGGAAGCAGGCTCAGATCTTGCAATCCACCCGCCTAACAAGCAGTAGTTGCTCATCTTCTAAGCATGAGCCCTCCTCTTCTCAAGCTTTGACCAATGGTGACAGCCTTTTAGGATCCATAGCCAATGGATATTTATAAAGAACTTAGGTCTGATACAACCCTCATTGGTAGGATATATGGGGACTTCAAATACCCAGTGCTTTGCTTATCATCACTTATTAATATTGCAAAGTGTAAAATTATGTATTGCAATGTAGTAAAGTGACAAGATGAACAACTTAATTATACGTTCACACTCTGTAGCATATAATGCACAAAACCGAAAAACAGTGAAAAAGTCCCCGTTATCTCATTTGAAAAAAAAAGTAAATAGAAAAAAAAAAAAAGAGAGAGAGAGAGAGAGAGAGAGAGAGAGAGAGAGAGAGAGAGAGAGAGAGAGAGAGAGAGAGAGAGAGAGAGAGAGAGAGAGAGAGAGAGAGAGAGAGAGAGAGAGAGAGAGAGAGAATATTATAAGACGATGAGTCGGAGGAAAATAACGACCATGAAAGTTTGATGAAAGGAAAAAGAAAGAAGAGAAAGAGGGAGAGAAAGAGCAAAAGAAATGGTGAAAAAGAGAAGAAAGGAAGGGAGGAAAAGACATGTGAGAGACAGAAACAGAGAGAGAGAGAGAGAGAGAGAGAGAGAGAGAGAGAGAGAGAGAGAGAGAGAGGTGGACAAACAAATAGAGGGAGAAATGGACTTATCTTTCAAGTGCTATACATTAACATTTGTTATCAATATATTAACAATACTCACATTTTATATCTAGATATTGAAAGTAAAAAAAAAAAACTACAACTGCCAGCACAGGATTTTGTTTTTGATTAAGATTACATGTACATGTATTCCTGTTATTATTCCAACCTCATTAAGCCATTTTTTTAGCACATGAATACAAGTCAACGATGGTTGTTCTTCTTCCATAAACACCCTTTTCAAGATGAAAAATCACTATGAAATGCAGAAGGTTTTGCAGTCAAAGCTAAATGTATTTTTGAGATCTCTTGGGCTAGAATCCTTCAAATAATATTTAATTAAGTACAATTATTAGCAGAGGAGCACATTAAGATAATTTTACTTAAAAGACAACTGTACACAGAAATCTCATATAATTGCCAAAAATGTCAGTGAAACTTAACTGAACTTTTTTGAACATGTATATACATGTAGCACGAAATTTTAATATATATGTATCAATATATTATATATATAAGGGACATGCCCTACCCTGATATATTTCCAATGAAATGAGCAATTAAAATTAATAATTATTCCAAATTGCAATATTAACTTTATTGTTGAATTTTGTCATCCGTAATGTTTTTGAAAAAAAAGATGCCAGTTTTTATTTTTATTTTTCTTTACTTTTTATTTGATGGCACTAGAAAAGTAAAATGCCATATAATGTAAGAGGAAAGAATGATTTAGTGGTAGGGAAGAAAGTTTGTTTAAAAGTTTTTGGTTTTAACAGTCTTCTACTGCATGTCCATGTGTGTCTCCTATGGTAATTGAACTTTTCAAGCCATCTTATACCACAAGCTAATAATACAAAAGTCATACAAGAAACATATCATAAAAAAAAAAATTAGAGATCATCTGATGATGCTAAGTTCAAAAAGAAAGGGGAAAAAAATTTCATATATCATGAAGCAATTAAATTTTCTTTTTTGCCTATTACTTAAATAGTACTAATTATCTTCTTTTAGTTATAGATCTTTGCGTAAGTTGATATTTGTATCAAACTGTTAATCTAAGGCGCCTTTGTTTTTAAAAGACTATAAAAACACATGCACATGCAAAATTAAGAAAAAAATCAATAAATGAATAAAAAGAGAAAAAAAGTCTGAGAAAAAATATTCAGGTTTATTGCATACCTTTCATATTGATTGCAAGGTGTAAACCAAAGAGTCTTGTTTGGGTGTGACAAAACTCTTACATTTAAAAATACTAGACATCTACATTTTTCTACTACCCACCAAAAAAAAAATTACAAGAGTTTAAAATTTACAGTACAAACTTAAAACTATGTGCCATCTGCCTTTCATTACATATCTTAACATAACTGCAATGATGAGCATTTCTCTGCATATCTTGTAAAAACTATGGGAAAGAAAAAAAAAAGATAGCAATGTGTTGGATCCAGTGGTGACAAATGTTAAAAGAAAGGAAATGTTTTCCCTATATTTCTTTTTCAGATCATCAATACAGTGACCTATACAAATTACACCAGTAAAAATACATAGATAAACATCTCAACAATTTTATGGTGAAAATATCAAGTGAAGCATCTTTTACCAGTCAACAGAGAAAATTTAATTCCCTACATCTGTTGCTTACCTAGGTTTCACTCAGATACTCTATATGAATCTTTACAGGATCAATAATTTCAATACTGTTGAAAGGTTGTTTTAATATTTATCTATGATTTTTTTGCTTTCAAATACCTAAAAGTGATGACTAGGTAAATCAATGAAGCAAAAAATTTTTTCACAACTCTTGTACCAGATTAAGAATACAAATGTTCCACACCCAAGAGTTAATGCCCAAAGACAAAACATAGCGAAACTATCAACCTTGCTCATGTGTATAATTCTGAGTATATGTCTTTTTTTTTTGTACCAATTTTTTTTGACACAGATATAGATCTAATTGTTCAAACACAGAATGGTATTTTTGCACCAATTGAAATGATTTCATGTCACAAATCACACATTCATTCACAGGTATACCACTAGCAAGTTATTTTGGCATTCTAAACAATAAGGAATTGATGCAAAGTTTTATTGAGTCTTAAATACAAAATGTATCATTTTTAACGGTTTGGAAATGCACTTTGATGACAAGAAATTGATATATAAATTATCAACACCTAATACAGATATGTAATAAATAACTCTTTTGAACCAGTCCCACAAACATTAAATGAAGTATCTCATTTTTGACAAAATCAAACATGTGAGGTAAAATGATTCTGTTTCAAACTCAAGGAGCCAAACATTGATAAATAGAGCTAGTGCAAGAGTTAGTAAAAAGTACAGATCAAGAGGCAGAGACAAAAAATACAATATATAAAGTTTGATATTTTGCTCTCCTCAATCGATGCTTAAAGATACCTTACAGATAAGCTTATTGCACAATGGCAAAAGAGGTAGTAATAAATTATATTTAAAAATATGGGGAGCAATATCAAGCTGGCTGTTTAGGGTGACCTTTACCATAAAACTTGCATTTTTTAAGATCAACTTTAAAACCAAGAATGTCTGTCATTTCTGTCTCTAGATGTCTATGGAGGTTGGAGCCATCTCTGAGGTAAATCCATTGCCCATTCAGATAATCATATCGCTTTGGGCCACTGTTTATGAAAAGCATGAAAAGTTTTGTTTAAATAATATTGTACAACAATTACGAATACTACCATTACCACAACTGCTACTAAAATTTAACAGTAGAAAATAAATGAGTGATCTCCTGACATGTCATGTAGTAGGACAAAGGGAAAAATAAACTAATTTTCTAATTTTGCAGCTTCAAAGTCATCAATCATGGACAAAAATATTTACATTTTCAGTTCAATATAAGGACCTCAATGAGACAAGTTTCACTTCCTTGACCCTTTAGGAAACTCCAAAAGATGGTCAGTTCATTGCTGTTTACCACAGGCACACATGGACAGACATTTTTTGGAAACATCTGATGATACCACTCAAGACTAGAAGTATTGCTTGCCAAAAGCATGGAATATTTCATCATACATAACTTCTATTAGAGAGTTCTATCTTTTTTCATTTTTTTTGTGTAGCCTGCAAAACAAAATACGCTTTGCATGCTGTGGTTACAACTATAATATAAGCAATTAAAGCAAAAAGGATAGTGAGCATAAAAAAACTATATCATATAAGCTGGAATTGTCTATGCCAAATCTTAAGAATTTTCAGAAAAAAAAACAATAGGCCTATCATTTAAAATGATAAATGTAATCTCAGACACTGGGTCTAACTATTAGATGATCAATGATTTTTTCTCATTTATCACTACTGTCCTTTCCTAATGTCTTATTTAAATATAATGCTGCATATAAATATCTTATGTTGAATTGTTTAAAATATTCAAAACATGAAGTTTACCTTAAGGGCGATGATAGCCAAATCTGCTTATTAGGTGTCTGCTTATTAATGACAAAAGTACCGTCAATGCTGCCAAGATGAATTGTTAATACTCCACTCTGTAATAAAAAAAAAACATAAACAGAGAAATGCATTTTTTTAATATCAACTGCAATATGCAATTTCAAAATTCTGAAGTACCTTTAAGACCTTTTGGCTTAAAATGTAAATCTGTGAATGTTTAAAAGATAATTCTTTTAAAAAAAATTTGTTTTATGTTATTTTAGTAAGTCCAAGATCCAATTCATTCATAACATTGAAATATTACATTTAACTTCCAAGTGTTTTTTTTTTTCCAATAAGTTCTTATGTGCTTTAGTAATTTGGTACACAAAACAAAAATAACACAAGAAAGAATAACTGATAAAATGCTAGAGCTAAAGGCCAATATCTATTTTAAAGCTAAGCTTGAACCATACCAGATGTTAAAAATAGTCCCAGAAGAAATGGGAATTTAAAATTAATAAGTTTTAGAAAGTTTAGGACCATAGTGAGGAAAATATAAGAAATGAGAAAGTTTTCAAATATATTATTGACATGACATCATAAAAACTCTTATGAGAGAAGTAGGGTCTGAAATATTATAAATTTATATAAAGACAAAACATGCACCACCATGTATGTAAGTATTGATATAAAAATCAAAAGGAAAAGATAGAACAGACAATTTATGAAAGGGACAGTACCATAAAATTTAAGATCTGCTGAAAATAACAACCATGAAGGGAGATCTAAGATCTCACTTGAGTGCCATATTGGAAAATATTTGCTTCCAAAAATAGATAAGAGCAAGACAGAGGCATGAAGAAAAGAATTTTTTTTTAATGCAGGAAAAAAACTATCTGTTCTTTAATTTTCATGCAGAATATGGCAGCATATTATAATTATGAGACTAACATACCCCAAAGGCACAGTCATAATCTTCATTGCATTGCTCAGTTTCTGGTAAGTCTTCAAAAAATTCTGTAAGAGAATCTAATGTCTCTTCTGCATAGTTTTCATATTCTGCTTCCGAAATTGGGCTAGGTCTGAAACACAAAATAACAATAATTATCCACATATGATAATAATTTCACTGGTCATTAAGTTTTTGCAACTGTCAGTGATTTTTATCGATTTGCATTAAGACTGAACATAACCATTATAAATGCAATCTTTAAGGGATTATTTTCACTACAAAGTTCTTAAATTAAACTTTTACATGTTATCTAAATAGGTTGGAAATATAAAAAGAATTTACAAGATAAAAGTAGAGTTCATAGGATTCATCTGCACATTAGAGGCATCAACATTATAAAATAAATCAAACAGATGTGATTGGTTCCTTATAGTTGGTTAAAATGATGGAGAAAAAGGAAAATGGATTTTGAAGATACACAGTATGATTTACTTTAATTATAACAGTACTTGTATAATAAAATAACCTCTTACACTGGTGTTACAGGCAGTCTGACCCCAAAAAAAGTTACTTAAGGGTTTCATATATGTTGTGGTTGGATTGAAATTATCCAGTTTCAAGCCTAAAAGAAGATGATTAATCTTGGACAGAGACTAAATTAAAAAAAAGCAAAAAAATAAGGTGATTTTAGTCCAAAATAATGGTACCATCCAAGATGATCTTGAACAGGTTAGCAGAATCTTAATTCACCTGAATGCCCATCCCTCAAATTAATATGACAGTGAGGATGCTAGGCATGGTGATTCCACTTAGGGATTGGCCAAATCTTAATCTAGCTCAGAAAGCAAGACTGCATAGTCTTTGGTGTGCATCATAACAAAGGAGTTGAATAAACTGAGTCTGTCAACACAAGCCTCATCAGAGAGAAGGCTTTTGGGTAGTGCCTGATGTATGGTGCAAACCAAGGTTACCACTCACATAACTTCACAATAGTGTAACTCTCTGGCACAAAAACACCCCGCTAACTTCTTGTCATTGGTAACTACATCAAGTAGCTAAAACGTCTTGATAGCCCATACTGAAGGTCTTGAAAGCTCAAGACATTTTGAGCATTTGGGCCTCTGAACTACAAGACAAGGCAGAGAAGGCAATCAATCAAACTAATAAGTATTTGAACAATCTATTATTCTAATAAAGCACACAAGGTTTCTTTCCTTATTAATATGTACATCAAATTGCACGCAATGATTCATGCTATCCTGGGCACAAACGCTCTAGCTGCTCGCAATTGGCAGACAAAAATAAACACAGATAAGGTCCATGCAATGATATTGCAAGTGATGCCTGTTTGTCTGGCATCCCATATAGTCAGCTGGTTTGGTAAACTTAAGCAAACTATAAAGCTAGATTTAAAAAAAAAACAATGAAATTTGCTAAAACAACCTTTGAATGTTGCTAAAGTATGATTCTAAAATAGAAAAATAGAGTTATCCCAAGTAATTTGCAGTGATAAGTATGTCATGGTATCCTTATTAAAAAAAAAAATTGTCATGATTATTTAATATGATCAAATGTGAATCTGAACCCTAGCCAGCCTGATGCTAGGCAGTGACCACTGTGTCAATGAACTGATTAGTTTTTGTCATATTTCTTCTTGTAACTTCTTTCCATCCTAATGAAAAAAATTGAAACTATTCATACATGACATGTCAGCAAAAGCATAGAAGACAACATAGCACATCACAGAAATAACTGTTAAAAAAATTTTTTGACTTACTCCAATTTATTACAAGGAGCTGTGCAGTGGAAATGTCTTGTAACAGTTTGCTGATTGGTGATACTTCCAGAAAGACATTTTTGGATGCAATTTTTTCTGAATCTCATCCCATATGTTGTTCCAATTCCGCCCTATTTGAGGTAGTGACAGATTTATAAAGATATGCTTGCGATAAAAAAGATTTTTTAAACTTTAAAAGATGAATTGCGTAAAATTTATATATATTGTCTGTGTGTGATTTATAAGACATTGACAAAATAAAACGGTATGCATGTCCAAACTGGGTTTGCAAGATGCCAAAATGTCCGAAGTATTATTATAGGAAATTTAACCAAAACTTTCCCATTAAAAGTAAAAAGATATGACAAAAAGTATAAAAAAAATTTTTCTTAAAAGTATCAGTTTTTTCGCTGTGAGCATTTTGTCAGTGCTCCCTCTAGCCACTATTGAGAGGTACTTACAGATCTGTTGTAACACACTTGTGCTGTTGCACTCTGGCATGTAAAGGCACAACTATGATTTCTACTTCTGAGCATTAAAAGATTGGTTTGCCTCATCCATCTCATACACACTGAATGCAAGGATGATGTAAAAATATTGGTCATTGTTAAAAATTGTTCACTTCAGCCTGTGGAAAAAAAAAAGAGAAAGATTTTAGAATTATAAATTTCACATGGAATATATATAATAATAATATAATTGAACAATTAGATACTGAAAGAGATGGAGAACGGGGTTGATAAAGAACTATAAAACAAAGAATTATAAGATCAAAAATGATAATACAAGAACAGGCCCTTTTCCCCATAAAAATATAAAAAAATGATTGCATACTTGTTGAAACTAAGGAACAAAGTCTAAATAAGAGAAATAAGTTTAAAGGTGTAAAAGACAGTGGTTAGAAATCTGTTATAGCAGTTTTTTCTTGATAGCTCTCAAGCAACTGTTTTCAGCAGACCCTTGGTGACATTCTTTTCTCTCCTCCAAATGACCTTTTTGCACTTTAGTGAAAGGAACTGAACAGTAAGATTTAAGTGATAGACAAAAACATATGATATAAGAATAATAACAATAATATTTTCTTTAAAAATTGCAATGACATAAAGCCAGTGTCTATACCTAATTTTGTTGGTATTATTGAAGTTATCCGCCCAACTCACTTTAAGCTTTAAAATTGTATTTTTCCTAATGAATTTGATACGGTGAACACGAACATGAGGGTTTTATTCGTCACAAATAAATACTTTTCAAGATATAAGTATTTTTGTGTTGCTATAAAATCCTATTAAACTACAAGTTTCGAATTTGTCGAGAAACATTCAATTGTGAAGCCTAAATAGGCTAACGTGAGTTGGGTCGGCATCTGAAAATTTACTATTTTTTGTAGCTTCTGGTAGATTACACAGTCATATTACAATGGTTTGTAAAGATAACACAAACATTTGTAGATCAAGATGTAGATCTAAGTATTGAATCTATTGTCTAGACTTATCACATGATTATCAAATTTTAGTAAATCTAGATCATCTACATACAACTAATCTAGACATTAGCATTTGGTTAGAGCTAGATCTAGGATCTAGATTTAGTATCTAAAAAACTCAAACCATTATTCACACAGACTAAATCTCGATTTAATCTAGATCTAGATCTATATCTAGACTAGATTCTACTTTCTAGACTAAACTTTAGTCTTGGACTTAGATCAGAAAGTAAGATCATAGCAGTTCCACATCTTGATGAGTTGAACTGAAAGTAGTGTCCATCAAGATTTTCTAGTCTCAAAATATTTTGATTGTCAAAAGCTGCCTACTTGTCTTTCCTTTCTCAGGCTTGTACTATCATCTAGCCGACCACCGATAGCAAAATTTTGTTTTACATGGATACAAGGGTGAATCTACCTTTTCTTTTTTTTATTATTATTATTGCAAACTGCAAAGCCTGTTGCTCAGGAAAGGGTAATGCAAAAGTCAAAGAATAATGTCAGCAGAGTTATCTTGCGAGTTCATTCTAATCTGAGATGCCGAGAGAGAGAGAGAGAGAGAGAGAGAGAGAGAGAGAGAGAGAGAGAGAGAGAGAGAGAGAGTCTATAGGGGTTAGGGTTGTATAAAATCATTTGTTGATACACTTATCATTTAGCTATTAATGATAAAAGCAACCACAGCAGTAGCAAATAATAGTAATAATAATAATAATAATAATAATAATAATAATAATAATAATAATAATAATAATATAAATAATAATAATAATAATAATAATAATAATAATAATAATAATAATAATAATAATAATAATAATAACAATAATAATAATAATAGTTTTATATTGTTGTATTCATTTTCTTTATTCTTGTTTAATTAGGTCTATTTTCTTCATTTATTTGTTATTGTTCTTGCTGTTGTTGATTTTGTTACAGTTATTTACCGTTGCTTTTGTTATCATCATTAAAAAGATGAAGCCCTAAACTTTTTCCTACCGATGGTGTGAGGCTGGAACCCGCTATGAATGTTCCGGCAGACACCAGGGCGGATGCTCTAGCCCCACAGCTATTGGCGCTTCTATCTTAACATATACAGCGCATTGTTTCATACCAATACATAGAAGATAAAAAGGACAGTTGTAGGCTTCATTTTATCACCAATGCTTGAATGGTTTCTGACATTTAGAATTGCATGGTTCAGAAATTAAATTTCTGTATTCTGTATAATAATTAAAAGTTTGTTGTTGTTTTTTTTTGTACACATTTCTGTAAAAAAAAAAAAAAAAGTAAATTAATATAAAGAAAAAAGAAAAGAAAATGAAATTCCCACAACTGTCCAATTTTTCACAAAGTTGTTTTCGTTCTTTACATAAATGAGAAAAGTCAGTTATTTTTTGTAAAATCTAAATCTATTTATAGGTCCTTTTAAAACATGCAGAGCACCTCTAAGCACTATGCTCTTAATAAGCGTCTAAAACAATCTTTAAATAGATTAGTCAATTGTAGAATTATCTAATTTCCAATATTGAGTATTGATAACAGACAGAAAATTTCTTTATACATTCTTCTGTGTTCCCAAAAATTTCTCACTTTCCATATTATTCTTGTATGTCTTGTTGTTGCTGTTGTTGTTGTTGTTGTTGTTGTTGTTGTTGTTGTTGTTGTTGTTGTTGTTGTTGTTGTTGTTGCTTGTCTGTATCTAGCTCTTTCTTTCTGAATACATGACTACCAATGAATGTCATGTAATGCTGATTCGTCTTTTTTTTTTTTTAAACTATTTGTCGGAACATGCCTCTGTCAAACTAAATTGTGTGTTTCTCTGCGTCTATTTATCCACCCCCCTTTCTCTGTCTTTCCTACCTCCCGCAATGCGGGCTGCACGTAGTGAGTAGAGCTCGCAGTTAAACTTTACATCGTATGATCATTATTTTTTTTTATTCACGTGATTGATTCTGTACCTACAATGGTTTTACATAGTTATGATTTTATTCGTTTCTCACTTTAAATAGGCTAAGAGAGACCGTGAGACGCCAATATTTAACTATTAGGAATCGTTGTAATAACTTTGAACTGAAATGTAAAAAAAAAAAACAAAAAAAAAACTTCAATATCATTTCATCATTGCGTCGCTAAAATTAACAGCTGGTTTTGGTTGAACCGAAATCGAGGCTAACTAATTTACAGGCCATGTTACCGAAGTGAACAAACTTTTGCATGTTTGAGTTAAAGTGATCTATTTCTTTTAACTTTTGCGCTTAGAAAAGACAGGATTGTACTCAAAAGGCACTTATAACTCAACCTAAATATCTAATTATCATAACTCTGCCAAAAGTTAAATGATATAGCTCACTCTTACACTTATTGTAAAAATTTGTTCACTTCGGTGACTTGGCCTGTGTGTATTTCACGAATGGTTAGGGTGAGCGAAATTCAGCAAGTGATCCATGTGTCAGTCATAATGATTCGTTATTTTTTTTGTTTGTGAAACACACATTATTATTGGTTCTTGAAAAGAATATTCGTTTTTCTATTTTTAAAACCCCAGAGGTCGAGGCAGAACGGTGACTGAAGTGAAATTCAAAAGAGGCGTGAACGGCGTTCAGTCAATATCCTTGGAGGTTTACGTAAAAATTAGCTAACTCAAAACACATTTTGTACATTTGCACTTGTTCAAAATTTTTTTCGCTCACTTCTCCCTTTGGAAAGACGCAGGAGAGGACGCATACTCTTGGTAAAGACGTGACAGAACTGATATTCTAAGGCTTTGAAAGACCACTAGTCTTCAAATATTCTTTTCAAAACTTCTGTAAGGATCTAATCAAGTAGATCCGTGATACGGTAATACAAAGAAAAGCTTGATCTAGTCTAATTTTTGTTTTTGACATTGATAGTCAACCACGTCGTTTGAAAAATCAGGTGAGATAAATGTCTGATAAAGTAGAGGGCAAGATATCCGTCTGGCGCCCACATGTACTGTGTTATGCTTGATTTCTTTATAGACACTCTTTTAAATGTAAATACCTTTATAAAATGCCATGAAATATTTACAATTTAAAAAATCTTCAAAGTTTATTTTGTGTTCATTCGTTTCGGTCACAATGCAGTTGTATGCATTCTGCTTTCCACAAACACAGCAAACAAACGTAGCAATTAAATTCGCTGCTTTCTGATAAGTTAAATTTACTGTTTCTCCTGATGCCCTCTCTTTAATTTTAGCTTTCCGCCGGAGAAGAGAGGTAAAGTTTCATTTATACCCCGACAATTTGCTCATAATTATCGCTATCAAATATCAACCTGTATTAAAATGTAAAAAATTAAAATTTAAAATTAAATCATAAAACTAGCAATACTGCTACAAAAAATGTTGTTTCATAAAAGCATTACTTTTTCTTATAAACAGTTCGTAATATTCTCCAATACTTTTTATATCCCTGCACTTTGCTTAATCATCTCCATTGAAATATTTACTTCCCTGGCTCTCTTTCTCTCCCTTTCTCTCTGTCTCTCTCTGTCTCTCTCTGTCTCTCTCTGTCTCTCTCTCTCTCTCTCTCTCTCTCTCTCTCTCTACCTTTTAATTTCCTTCTTTTTAAGTTTTACATTTGTCCATCAGGTCCTCATGTTGCCGATCCAAAGTTCTCACAGCTCTAGCCTCTCTTATACTTAATGTCGGAGAATAGAGGTAAGCTTCAACCGGAGATGTAGATCCCCAAATGGTTTTGATTTGAGAGATTCAAGTGCACATATTGGTATCAAACCAGATCACCCTATACTAAAATGTTATAAGACTAACAATAATGTTACAAATAAAATAAAAACATACTATTTTTAATGAAATTATTGGAAATGGTTCCTTTTAGGTACGTACGGTTTTTTACATAGAAGAAACAGTAGCAACCCTATAAGAGACAGAGATGAAAATAAATTTTTCTTCTATATTGTGTAACCCCGAGCAAAAACCAAGCACAATCTTTTTCTATGGTCCCGACCAAACGAAGCTATCTTTGGTGTGTAAATTAGTCCGTACCCAAAAGGAACTCTTTCCAAACTATTATCTTATAAGTAGTTTGTCATTATCTCCATTTTTTTAAAATAATTCATCTCCACATTTCTCAATCATCTCCATAAAATCTTTACTTCCTTGACCTCTCTCTCTTTGTCAAAGTTTTTTTTATATTTTCCAATATTTTTTTGATTTTCTCTATATTTTGCTAAATGATCTCTATATAAATCTCTAGTTCCGTTCTCTCTCTATCTCTCTCTCTCTCAATCTCTCTCTCTCTCTCTCCCTCAGTCTCTCTCTCTCTCCCTCAATCTCTCTCTCTCTCCCTCAATCTCTCTCTCTCTCCCTCAATCTCTCTCACTCTCTCTCTCTCTCTCTCTCTCTCTCTCTCTCTCTCTCTCTCTCTCTCTCTCTATCTCTCGTTTTTTTTTTCTTTAAAATGTTTGACGTTTGTCCTTCAGGACTTACGTGTCGTCGTTCCAAAGTTTGCCAAACTCTCGCCTCTCTGGGTTACACATGAAAGTTATTCGATGTGTTTAAAGTTCGAAAAGTGGACAGATGTTGTTGAAACTCACCCTCCCAGCACTCACGTGAGAAAATGTTTATCGATGAAAGGTTCCCTATATTTAGATGAAATATTTTGTGGTAGATTTCATTTATCTTGTCATAATTCTTGAAAGACTTGTTTTAAATCAAAATTTATTGACCCTCTTTCACATGCAAATACCCTCATGAGATGCTCTGAACTAGTTAAAAACCTTCAAAGTTCTTTTTTTTATTTTTATTTCCTTAAATTCTCTTGTCGAGCAAATTTTATATTTTCAAATATTTTTTAGAGT